>JASDQU010187040.1:8317-20549 GCA_032191745.1 Picea mariana | reverse complement strand
TAAACTGCATGAGGCACTCTTCAACCTAACCACTGTGGTCAGCTAGGAATACTCTTCTTATACTGGTTGGCACAGTTTCGAGATGTGTTTGCCTGATCGGGATAACCTTCAAAATAGTGTGGTGGCCAATGCATGTGTTAAAAACAAAAATTGACCAATAAAATACTTTTAAAGTCAACCTTTCGTTAGTCCACCTTTTCACTCACAAACGAAATTTGAAGTTGTGAATAATTTCTCTTATATCATAGCTGTAATAGCTTGTTACAAGGCTGTTCATCCACTTTTATAACCCACTTTTGATTTAAAAACCTTCCGGGATCACTTCCCGGGTCACCCCGGGGGGTATCAAGCCATTCTAGGCTTGTTTCCCTTCCTTGAAAGCTTCGAACAACTTGCTGTTCGTAATTTATAGCCATTTAAAAGTACTTGGTTGTAGCTTTTAAGCCCTCTTTTCACCCTTGTTTCATACCCTTTTACTCAAGGCATTCATTGGTTAATTACCCAGGATACCGATTTATCCCGACGACCCATTCTGAAATAGTTTCCAACGCTTTAAGGAAGTGAACAACTCGCTATCCACTTTATTTAGTTCACTATCCTAAAAATCAATGAGCTCATTTTCATCTCATTGTCCATAATTTTCACCCCCTAGGCCATTTTGGCCATCCAGGAAACTAAGGAAGGATAACACCCAGGGTGGGTGGTCCTGAGAAAAACTTCTTGTGAGTCTTTCACCTTTCTTTTTCCCCTTCTTTACCGCCTCAGGCGAAGGACCACTTGAGGTGCAGGTAGTCTCTGTCTCGTTCTGAGCTATCAAAGAGGCTGTAACCGTCTTCACAACCGGATAGGTCGGATCTGTCCCTACGGACAGATTTTGCTTATAACACCATCCTTTTTCTGGCGACTCTGCTGGAGAGTTTGCAAACCTCTTTAAAATTTGCTTGTATCCCAAGCTTGTACTAAACAATGGACCCAAATTCTTTGTGGTCCTTTTCCTACTTGTTGACAAACTTTTGACAAGATCTTTCAGTGACCCTTTGGAATTTTCTTTGGTGCTCGTTATAGTTTAGTTTCCTTGCAATTTCCATTGCACCTAGGAGTTATAAATACCATCGAGTTTTCCTTTCCTTTTACCTTGTCGGTCTTCGATTTCACTCGTTCGAACTCACGTGAGAAGTTATAAGTCTGTCATACCTTACCTTTCACTTTGAGAAGAACAAAAAACAAAGCTTCGTTTTTAGTTGGGTTATTTTACATTGTGTTAGAAAGAGTAGGATTGTCGGTGATACACCCCTTGTACTCAAAGTACTTACTTGGCCCCTTGCAAGCTGGCAGGGCAGAAGTATCCTAAGACTAGGGAAACAGTGTCCCCCAGGGTTACAAGAAGTCAAAGTTCACGAAAGAAAACAAATAGTGAGACACATACACCTGGGAAACCAGGGAAACTTGTTACCTCTACAGTGCGATCTGAGTCACCCTCTTCCTCTTCTCCTATTCAAAGCCCCTTACTAAAGCAAACTTTAGTTAATCCAACAACAGTTACTAATCCTCAGGTTTTTTCTCTCATCGTTTCAACAACTGTTGTTGTTCACCCCATAGTTGTCCTGATGGCAATGCCATGGCAACCCGACACTCCTTTGAGGTTGGCCAGACCTCTTCATGACATACCTGCGGATGGCCCAAATAGGCTTCCCAAGTTTAGTGGCACTGGTACTTTGAGTGCTGAAGAACATATACAAAACTTCTATGATGCATTAGCGCTTATGGACATAACAATTCTCTATGTCATCATTAGACTTTTTGTGCGAAGGTGAAGCAATGAGATGGTATCGCTTGCTTCCTAATGATAGTATCCCAGATTGGGACACTATGATCCAAGAATTCAAGAAACATTTCCAAGGGGTGGATGATGTGGCTTCCATTCTTAGAGATTTCACAACCATCTCCATCCATGAGGGTGAGCAAATATGGAATTTTAATCAACGCTTTACCTCGACATTGAATGGGATCCCAACCGCTTCCCAACCATCTAGGAACAATTTGTTCCATTATTACATGACCGCTATGAATCCGAATGTAAAATATATATTAAAAGATAAATCAACACAAACTTTAGATGCGATCAAGACTAGCGCCTTGGAAATTGAAAGAAACATGGAGGAATCTAGTATGATTCCCTCACCTTTATCGCAGCCCCATTTTAACGGGAGACCTAGGGATGATGTACCTCGAAATGAGGGTCCTCGGTATGAACCTCCACCTACCCAAACTTCAAGGATTGAAGAAAGGGAAAGTTCGGAAACACTCAAGATGTTAACGAACATGAACAACCAAATACTTTCTCTTAATCGAAAGATGAATGACATGCAATTTTCTGCTGTTCCGAGGCCAAGACCTCCTTTCCCTCCTACTCCTACTCCTAGGAAACATGCTGCTGAAGTGGATTGGTGTCACTTTTTCCAAGACTTCCATGACCCTGAGTATTGTTACGCGTATACACGTCACGTGGAATTGTCTAAAAGCGGAAAAACACCTCTACCTCCAGTAAAAAACAAACTTGCTTCCACTTCCCAAAATGACCAAGTTAACATGGAAGACTCTATTCCCTGTGATGACGATCTTCTTTCCTTCGGAAGCTTTGCTATAGAAACTAGGAGTCAGACCCCTAAAACCACTCCGCAAAGGGTGGAAGAGACCAAAAGCGATCCCAAGGACGATGAAAAGGGAAAACTTACTGCGAATGGTAGATTACCTTCCCCTACAAGGAACAGGGTTCCCTAGACCCCAAACAAGGTAAACTTGCCTAATAACCCACCGCCCTGTTTCCTAACACCGATGCCTTACAACGTTGTTGAAGATCTAGCGAAGGTTCCCACCCACATGACATTATTATATGCCCTTAGAACACCTGATTAGTTTGAAAACCTTTCACGTGTTCTACAAGCACCCTTTACTCCACGAACGGAACAAAGACTTCCTCTTTCCAAAGAGTCCACTTCTCAACCTAGGGAAGCATATGATGTTATTGATTTAGACCCTGGCATTCCTCCTTTCTATAGCTCAGTTTTGATTTTTGATTTTGTGCTCCATAACTGTGTCGCTGACACAGAAGCGAGGCACAATGTCATGCCTCTGCGATTCATGAGAAGACTGGGTCTTGAATGCACAGGCCCATGTAAAGACCTGTTAGCTTTGGATTCTAGGACTGTAGAAACCATCGGTTACATTAAAGACTTATCCATTGCTTACGACCAAGCTCCAGAGGTGAGCATGCTCATAAACATGATCGTAGCAGATATACCTGAAGCATATGTCATGCTTTTAGGGAGGGAGTGGTCCACCAAAGTAAAAAAGGGTCGCTACTTCATGGAGGGGACCCACTTCACCTTTCCTCATAAGGATGTTGAAGTAGTCATTAGAAGGGAACCAAAGTACCGAGAGCAGGTTGTACCTGCTTCCTATAATATGAAACATGTGTCTTTTCAAGATACAGGTATGGGTACAAATACTGTGTTATCTGAGGAAGATGCACATGTCCCTCCTTTTGAGTCGGAAGAAATGGTGTGGAGTATGGATTTTGACGGTGCTAAATCCAAGAATGGATCTGGGGCTAGGATCCTTTTGTGTGATTCCAAGGGAAACACAATCCCTTTCTCTTTTCGGTTAGAATTCCCTAACACTAATAATATGGTTGAATATGAAGCCTTAGTTAAAGGCCTCCAAAAGGCCTTAGGCTTAGGAATACGCCATTTATTGATGAGTGGGGATTCTGAATTGGTTGTGAATCAAATTAGAGGTAAATATGAAGTTCACAACCCACGCCTCAAACAATACCAACAAAGGGCTAAGGACCTTATTGAGAAGTTCTTATCTTTCAACATTCAAGCCATGCCAAGGGCCGCAAACCACGTAGCTGATACTTTGGCCTTGGCTGGTTCTTGTTTCACCTCGGATTTCGTAAGGTCTATTGAAGATATACAAGTCCAAAATTTACATAGACTTGTGTTACCTGATAATGTCGACTCTTGGCAAGTTTTTGATACCGATGAACAAATTTGTAGATTCCTTCAAAACAAGGAGGAGTTCAAAGATTTACACATCAACCATGAGTTGGAAGAGGAAACGGGGAACATAATCCAATTAAAGACAAATAAGATCCCCCCTGGTTTGTCAGTATTGGAATCCATGTTTGATTCCAATGATGCCACTACTTCTGTGCCTAATATTGATAGCGAATCTGTTAGGAAGGTGCGAAAAGCCATACCTATTAACCTGGGAACTGAGAAAGATCCAAAACTGGTCTATATAGGTGCACAGTGTTCCCCTTTTGAGGTCGCTCGATTCATGAAACTCTTGACAGAGTTCAAGGATGTTTTCGCTTGGTCCTATCAAGACCTCAAGGTTTTCGATATGCAGGAGATAGTCCATGCCATACCCATAATCCCTGATTCGAAACCTTACAGACAGAGACAGAGAAAAAACAACCCTGCTTTGGAACAAACAATTAAAGATGAATTGGACAAGATGGAAGCATCTGGGGTCATTTACCATGTCCGTTACTCACAATGGGTATCTAACTTGGTTCCCGTTAAGAAGAAAACTGGCGATATTCGTTTTTGTGTCGACTTTCGACATTTGAATAGAGTGTCCCTAAAAGACAACTACCCCGTCCCACCTATGGAAGAGATTCTCCAACAAGTCTCCGGGTCTCAAATGATGTCCCTTTTAGACGGTTTCTTAGGTTACAATCAGATAGCCCTCAATCCTTCTGATAGTCATAAAACCACCTTCACCACTCGTTGGGGCACATATGCATATAACAAGATGCCTTTTGGATTGGTTAATGTGGGAACACCTTTCAATGGTGCCATGGCCATTGCTTTCAGAGGATTATTGGGTAAGTTCATTGTTGTTTACTTCGACGACCTCACGGTCTTTTCCAAAGAATGAAGTAGTCATTTTGATCACCTTAGGCAGGTTCTCCTTAGATGTCATAGGTTTGGCATATCTTTAAATCCTAAGAAGACCATTTTCGGTGTTACGGAGGGAAAATTTTTGGGTCACATCGTTTCTCGAGAAGGTGTAAAAGTTGATCCTGGGAGAGTGGTAGCAATCAACAAGCTACCCTTACCTACCAATAAAAAGGAAATGCAATATTTCTTTGGAAAGATAAATTTTCTGAGACGCTTCATTCCTGATTTTGCTCAAGTAGTTAAACCTCTANCCTCATAAGGATGTTGAAGTAGTCATTAGGAGGGAACCAAAGTACTGAGAGAAGGTTGTACCTGCTTCCTATAATATGAAACATGTGTCTTTTCAAGATACAGGTATGGGTACACATACTGTGTTATCTGAGGAAGATGCACATGTCCTTCCTTTTGAGTCGGAAGAAATGGTGTGGAGTATGGATTTTGACAGTGCTAAATCCAAGAATGGATCTGGGGCTGGGGTCCTTTTGTGTGATTCCAAGGGAAACACAATCCCTTTCTCTTTTCGGTTAGAATTCCCTAACACTAATAATATGGTTGAATATGAAGCCTTAGTTCAAGGCCTCCAAAAGGCCTTAGGCTTAGGAATACACCATTTATTGGTGAGTGGGGATTCTGAATTGGTTGTGAATCAAATTAGAGGTAAATATGAAGTTCACAACCCACGCCTCAAACAATACTAACGAAGGGCTAAGGACCTTATTGAGAATTTCTTATCTTTCAACATTCAAGCCATGCCGAGGGTCACAAACCACTTCGCTGATACTTTGGCCTTGGCTGGTTCTTGTTTCACCTCGGATTTCGTAAGGTCTATTGAAGATATACAAGTCCAAAATTTACATAGACCTGTGTTACCTGATAATGTCGACTCTTGGCAAGTTTTTGATACCGATGAACAAATTTGTAGATTCCTTCAAAACAAGGAGGATTTCAAAGATTTACACATCAACCATGAGTTGGAAGAGGAAACATGGAACATAATCCAATTAAAGACAAATAAGATCCCCCCTGGTTTGTCAGTATTGGAATCCATGCTTGATTCCAATGATGCCACTACTTCTGTGCCTAGTATTGATAGCGAATCTGTTAGGAAGGTGCGAAAAGCCATACCTATTAACCTGGGAACTGAGAAAGATCCAAAACTGGTCTATATAGGTGCACGATGTTCCCCTTTTGAGGTCGCTTGATTCACGAAACTCTTGACAGAGTTCAAGGATGTTTTCGCTTGGTCCTATCAAGACCTCAAGGTTTTCGATATGCAGGAGATAGTCCATGCCATACCCATAATCCCTGATTCGAAACCTTACAGACAGAGACAAGGAAAAAACAACCCTTCTTTGGAACAAACAATTAAAGCTAAATTGAACAAGATGGAAGCATCTGGGGTCATTTACCATGTCCGTTACTCACAATGGGTATCTAACTTGGTTCCCATTAGGAAGAAAACTGGCGATATTCGTTTTTGTGTCGACTTTCGACATTTGAATAGAGTGTCCCTAAAAGACAACTACCCCGTCCCACCTATGGAAGAGATTCTCCAACAAGTCTCCAGGTCTCAAATGATGTCCCTTTTAGACGGTTTCTTAGGTTACAATCAGATAGCCCTCAATCCTTTTGATAGTCATAAAACCACCTTCACCACTCGTTGGGGCACATATGCATATAACAAGATGCCTTTTGGATTGGTTAATGCTGGGAACACCTTTCAACGTGCCATGGCCATTGCTTTCAGAGGATTATTGGGTAAGTTCATTGTTGTTTACTTCGACGACCTCACGGTCTTTTCCAAAGAATGAAGTAGTCATTTTGATCACCTTAGGTAGGTTCTCCTTAGATGTCGTAGGCTTGGCATATCTTTAAATCCTAAGAAGACCATTTTCGGTGTTACGGAGGGAAATTTTTTGGGTCACATCGTTTCTCGAGAAGGTGTAAAAGTTGATCCTGGGAGAGTGGTAGCAATCAACAAGCTACCCTTACCTACCAATAAAAAGGAAATGCAATATTTCTTTGGAAAGATAAATTTTATGAGATGCTTCATTCCTGATTTTTCTCAAGTAGTTAAACCTCTAAATCAGCTTATGAAGAAGGACATTTGCTTCAAATGGGACCCCCCTACTCATCAGGATTTTGAATCCATTAAGAAATCCATTGCTTTTGCCCCTCTGTTAATCAGTCCTGATCCCTCTAAAGACTTTGTCATGTACACTAATTCATCATAGGAGACAATTTCTGCGATCTTGTTGCAAAAGGATCATGAGGAAAATCTTAGGCCAATTGCCTTCATGAGCCAAAATTTGAAACCCCACCAACTGAATTATTCTCCACTGGAGAAACATGGTTATTCCTTGTATAAAGCATTGGAACAAGTTAGACATTACATCCAAGGCCATAAAGTTCAGGATTTTGTGCCTACCTCTCTCTTAGTCACTGCCTTGAATCAAACCGAATTGCATAGTAAGTGGTCCAAATGGATCATGTGCATGCAAGAGTATGACTTGGAAATTAAGCCAATGAAAACCATTAGGGGGACAGGGCTGGCTGGATTGCTAACCTGATCCCATCCCTCGGTCATAGTTGAACCACCTCAAATAGATGACTTGATTTCTTTCGAAGAACTGGTTAACGAAATTGAGTTAGCCTCACAGCCATGGTACAGACCTATCATATATTTCCTGACCAATGGTGTGTGCCCACCAGACATGGATACTAAAGACAAATGAACACTTCGTTTACAAATTGTCCGATATGTTTTACAGGGCCAAATCCTTTATCGAAGAAACCTTGATGGGGTTTTGTCATGATGCTTGACTCTTGATCAAGCCCAAATGGCACTTGAACAATGCCATTCCAGGGTTTGTGGAGGTCACTTTTCAGCCAAAACCACTGCAGCGAAAGTTCTACATGCAGGTTACTTTTGGCCTTCACTCCACAAATATGCCCATTTACTTGTTCGGAAATGCGAAGCTTGCCAACACTTCACTGGGAAGAAAAAGTTGGTTGCCTTACCTCTTAGACCTATTGAAGTCCAAATCCCTTTCGCAAGATGGGGCATGTACTTTATTGGACCGATTTCACCTCCATCCAACGCTGTTCATGTATTCATCTTAACAGCCACAGACTACTTTACAAAGTGGGTTGAAGCAATCGCTCTTAGGAATGCTACGACTCAACAGGTGGTAGAATTCGTTGAACGTAACATTTTATCCTGTTTTGGGACCCCTGCCAAGATATTAACTGATAATGGATCAGCTTTCATGTCTGATGTCATGTTACACCTTGGTGTTACATACGACATCCAACTTTTTCGATCTTCCACCTATTACCCCCAATGTAATGGTTTGGCCGAATCAATGAATAAAAATCTGATTTGGATCCTTAAGAAGACAGTCAAGGATAACAAGCATGATTGGCACACAAAGTTAAACTTTTCTTTATGGGTTGATCGTATAACTCCAAAGACAACAATGGGTCAAAGTCCTTACACTCTGGTGTATGGCACTCCTGCTGTCTTGCCTATTCACTTACAAATTCCAGCCTTTAGGTTGGCTATTGCTGAGGCAGAAGATGATTTCCAACCCTTACAACATCGTTTAGACACACTCCTCGAGTTAGAAGAGGTAAGACAGGATGCATTCCAACACCTCCAAAAGAAGCAAGACATTGTTAAACGTTCCTTCGATAAAAGAGCCACAATGGTAAATTACAAAGTAGGAGATGATGTTTTATTATGGGAAAAAGCACATGAGGCCCCATCCAAACATCACAAATTTGATTCATTATGGTTGGGTCCTTACACAATCTACAAGGTCTTAGGGACAAATGCTTTCAGATTAAAAACCTTGGATGGCGAACCACTTCAATTCCCCGTGAATGGTCGTCACCTAAAGTTCGTTTACTCCTGAGAGGCCTCGTCATCTTGTACATAAGTCACCATTCATTCTTTTCTTGTTTGTATCTATTCAATGTTGTTGATTCTCTTTCTTGTATGTATTTGTTGTTGCCTTTTCATGCTTGTATACTTCCCCATAGTTTCAATCTTGAGCCCTTTTTCCATTTGTTTCAACTATTGAGTATTTGTTGGTTTGGTTCCGATTTTGGAGTATAGTCCCTTCTTTGATTTTTCCATGGGTTGGTCTTTTTCATTTTAACGTTGTAGGTTGCCTTCTTTTGGGTTTTTCTAGTGTTCAATACGAAGGATATTGTCCTTGTTATTGGGTGGTTGCATGGAAATACTGGATTCCTAGAATCCCTTTTACCACACTTGACATTTTGGGAAACTCTGTCTTAAAGTCATCTTAAATGAGAGTAAATCTGGTTTTTATTTCATCAAAGTCAGCAGGGGAAGTCTAAGGGGGTATCATATCATTCTCTGGTGAAGCTAAAAACCATGATGGCATGATGGCTTACATAGCTGTGTGATTGTAACTGCACTTTACCTGGCCACTTACAATCTGATTTCTCCAAGCAATGGTTGTTTTCCTACAAAGTTCCATCACTTATGAGCACTCGAGATTTCAGCATCTACTGCCACATGTTTTTTATATTTCTTTATTCCCTTGTTTGACTGGTTTGCTTGTTAGTTTTCCTCCGGTGGGTCGCTGACTTAAAAAATTCTTGTTTGCTTGTTTGTGTGTCGAGAATCGAAGGTATGCATGAGACTTTGTGTTGGGACAAGGTTCACCTTAAGCCTCAATTCTCACAGTTAAGCCATAATCCGGGTGAGGGACTCGTGTCACTTGGGCCACATTGCTCAACAAAACCCGGGTCATTATTCCCATTCTTCTATCTTATGTGAATCTTAGTATAAATTCTACTGTATATCTTTACTGCACCACTTTCATTCTTCGATTATCCCTAATGTGAAAAATGGTCCTTATACTACAATTGAATTCCCCCCTCACCCACATCGGTCACTTTGAAAGTATGAATTTCCACCGAGTATTCCTGCCTGTCACACGGGTGATCCCATTGTTCGACATGCTTTGGAAGGCATTTCCCCTCCGGTGCCAAGAATGTTGACCCAAAAATATGCTCTGGGTTCAACATAGTGTTTTACACAGTTACTTCTCCATAAATTCCCCTTGGTGCTATGGTTCCAGTCAAAGACAGTGGCAGGGGTCATAGTTACTATGGCCTTTGCCCTTGAAAGAGTATCAGTTGGTTGCCTTCAAGGAGTTGCGGGCCTTCCCATGACATTTATTTCTCATGTCAAGGCTGTTCAATTCAGAGAATACAACACTTCCATGTGGTAGGAATCAGGACAAGCTTTTCAATGGGCTATCACGAGCTTGATTCCAAGTTAGTATGACCCCATACGAGAGACGCAAAGTCAACATCACCCGAACGACCAAAACCAATAGCTGTGAATTTTTGGTCTGATTCTATTCAGATTATGGTCTCAAAAGGGAAATCAAACCCAAACATGGTGTAGGTCAGTGTGATACCTTTCCAACGGTATATCCCATGCTTGGTTTCGACCCCCGGTTGGTAAGAACGAGCTTTCGCAAGCTCATGACCACTTCTGGACACCAAATTGGTTGCAGTGCCTCATGATTTAAAATTGATGGGTAAAGAGTTATAAATCAGATATTCAGCGATGCCATGTTGTAATAGACTCAGAAACCTTTCCAACAACATCTCATTTGCCTCATTTCGACCCCGGATGGCCCGGTTAGAGCTGTCACAAGTTGGTCAATGATTTTAGGCAAAAAGGGGTCCGCCAACTCGCATGGCAGGGTTTCATAATAGATAAGACAGTCATAAATGACCCCAACACAAAAATATATTATCTCCTCATAAAATTAATCGTCAATACCTTTTCGACGGTACCTCATTTGCCTCGATTGGAGATCGTATGACGATTTGACACCTTTCGCAAGGTTGGGTGTCATGTGGGCCCACGAGCAAGTCAGGGGTTTTTCAGTGGCCACTGTTTTGGGCTGAATTTGAGGGTTGAGGTGGCATTATCTCAAGTTGGTGATGACATATTCCTGATGTACTTGTCGAGACCTTTCCAACGATGTGACTTGCATCCGATTCCGACTCCGTCTCACTGGGCAACATTTTTGGGCTAAGTCAGTAGCAGCAGGGTCAAAGTCAAACTTTGACTTGCACATTTTTTCAAAAAATATTAAAAAATTAATTAAATATTTTCAAAAAATTGAAAATTTTGGGAGGAGGCACGTAGCCTCATGCAAATTTGGGGAAATTGTTTTTTTTGAAAAATTGAAAAAAAATCAAAACTCACCCTTCTCCCCTCTCCCAAGCCATTTGACAGTTTGGCCAAAGAGGGAGAGCTCTGCAATAAAAAATCATGGCAGCAGGGGAGGGTTTTCATGACAGAAGCTACAACTCTGCAGTGGGCAGCCTACTTCCAGGCAACAATCTCCAAGCAATTAACCAGGTAACCCATCGATCCTATTTCCAAAAAAACCAAGGAGAATTTTGCTGGTTGTGTTAAGATCTTGTATGAAGAAATGTTGTTTTTACCCTCAATTTGGTATTATTGTGCCTTGGTCCAAGTATGATATTGGCTGTTGGTTCAGAGTTGCTTGTTAGTTGCTAAGTTCATGTTTTTGTATGTGTGTAAAAGATGCAAAGGAGAGGGGATTCGAACCCCTCTTGGGCACCAGGCCCAAGCCTCCATGGATCCTTTAGATTTTGTTTAAATTATGGAACTATTTGCTGAAGATTGCTGGCCTGGGCATGTCACTGGGAAGCCCTGGGCTTTGAACCCCAGTCCTCCCCTTTTTCTTTGCCCAGAAAGCTCAAAATTTGCCCAGAAATCCAAATGGAAGGCAGGGGGTTTGAACCCAAAACCTCCCGTCCATTCTGTTGGTAAAAAACCCACTTTGCCTATAGTTTTAAAATTTTAATATTTGGGAGTCGCTGGCCACCCATCCACCACCTGGGTGCCACCACCACCACCTTTGCTCCCTCCACCTCTTCACACGCTCCTTCATTGTTGCACCTCTCGCAACCCTCTGCACGCACGCTTCTCCTTCCATGAGTTTCTCCTCCACATGCAACTCTTCCATTTCTCCCATGGCCTGCCCTCACATCCCCCTCGTCCCTCACCTCTGATCCCTCCCTTTCTGCGTGCACCCTTCCCATAGCTCTCCACCATGCATGCCCTCACCTCCATTTCAGCATGCCCTCCTCCACTCCTCCACATCCCCACCTCTGCTCTCGCGCACCCAAACCCCTTACCACTATGACCTTCCTCCCATTCCCCACTTCTGCAC
>JASDQU010187034.1:0-20550 GCA_032191745.1 Picea mariana | reverse complement strand
CGGTGAAAGTTTTCCTTTTCACCAGCTAAAGGGGTGGATTCAAGACAAAAGAGCCAGTGAAAGTGCAGAAGAGTCCAGAAACGTTTTCTTTCTTCCCAGATCATGATTTTTGGATTCCTGAACATGTGGGAAAGGTGTTAAATGGTGGATAATAATTAGGAGAAGCTAGAATATCTTTCCCATTAAGTTTTAAAGACATATGGTAAGGAAATAACACCAAATGGCATGATTATTCTTGACAGAAATCGCTCAGTCATGAAAGACAGATTTTTGAATCTGAGATTTTCATAAGCAAATTGCCAAATAATGCTTCAGCTATCAATTTTGACTTATGATGATAAGATTAGATCACATATGCTAAATATTCATTTTGATTATGTTTATTTTAGGTATTTCAGATCCATTAAAAAAAGATTTGAAATCTTGATGTAAAGGCTATAAAGCCACAAACTATTAAGGAACCAATAGGGGGGAGGTTCGATTTTGGATATAGAGGCCTCATGCTATTGTATAGATTTTCATATATAATACAAATCATAGTCTTCTTTCACTTTTGATGTTAGACTTCCTTACATTACTTTCCTTTTTTGTACTCTTATTCAATTTGTCTTAACTGCTCATGACTGTCATCTCATTAGTCAGTTCATAACTTGATTAATAGTTATCTACATTGTTTATTAAACCCATCATTGTGTATCTGGTTTATAAACATTGTTTTCTTCACCCACAGTTAAGCTTGTGTCTTGTCATTAATCTTTGAAAGAATTGTCTCATTTGATTATATACTGTTATTTACCCTGATATCAATCTATTAGGTTGTGTTATCCCATTGATCCAAACATACATAAAAAANTACTTTAAGTTACCAAGCATCTTTGATCTACAATCTCAAAGAGTTTCTTGGAGTGGTAACAAATTGGCATCGTTGCCAGGGAGAGGCAATTGAAGCTCAGCTTCCTTGGGACACGACAAGATCCAACTTTGATGATAAACAAAGTATGGACATCATTTGGTTGTAATCATCTATCTGGCGACTCCATGAAGGACGGATTCATTGGCGACTCCATCATTCTAAAATCTGTTGGCGACTCCACTGGTATGAAATGAACAAGAGGTATGCTTTTTTCAATTTTTCATGTATTTTTGGTTACCCTCATCCAGTTCCTAGTAAAGATGAATGGGAAAGAAGTATTCCCAGATTTCGAGGAGAAGAATGGGAAGTACCAGCAGAACACCTGCTGGATTTTCATGACTTTATTAATCGACTTGAAATTATACATGAAGATGTTAAAATTAATTTTTTCAGGCAATCACTAGAGGGATTTGCTCTTAACTGGTGCCAGTCTCTTCCAAATACAAGTATCAGTTCTTTGGAAAATTTTCATGTTGCTTTCCATTTTTTTTGCAAAACAAAGTTTTCAACTGATCTTCTTTATCCAGAATGTTGTCATGAATTTAGTGTGTTGAATAAAGATTTAGATAATTATGAAGACTTTGCTGCAGCAGAAGATATTTCTCATCATGATCAAGAGATTGGTGATCCACATTATGATAACCATAGTGATGCTTTTGTCATTGTATCAAATGCATCTACTGACTTAGGTTGTCATGAAGATGAGATTGTCTCCTTTGAGAACCCCAAAGATGATTATCAAATTGACACATTAGCAGGTGAAAGTTTCAGATCTACAACAGATTCTGAGGGCAACCCTCAGTTTTATGATTTGCAAACCAAGGCAAATTTCAGAAGATATGAGAAGGAAGGTGAGGAGAAGAAAGTTTCAGATCAGCAGTTGAGTTGGTATTTTCATTTGATAGAGGAAGAACAATCCACATTCAGCATTGACATCAGTGAAGGCAGCAACCAGCATAATTTCATCTTTCAATTGGAACAACAACAAAAGGAGGTATTTCTTTGGGGCTTTATTGACCCTATTGCTGACTATTTGGAGTTTATGAGCAGCATAAAAGTCAAGATATTTTTGTCAGATGATGGTTGGTTCTGCCATCTTTTCAAACTATATTTCTGCATGCTATGGTTTCCTTTCTTTTTTGGATTCAAATCAAGGAGGTTACTAGTAAATCAATTTATTTCTTGGCTACATTGGAGATTTAATTTTACTTGATCAGTTTGCCCCTACTGATTAGAAGTAGGAGTAGCTGTGAGAATAAGCTCCTCATACAAGCAGCTAGATCATGTTCAGTCATTGATTTCTGAAATAAGCAGGCAGGCTACATCAAACTACATACAGTTTTCAATTTAGCAAAGGATTAGGTGAAAAAGCCAGATGTTATCTCCAAAAATGAACCAGGAAATTTGTTTCATTTTTTAGTGATGGCATGGTCATAAATAGAGCTCCATACAATTTGTTTTTTTAGAAATTCAAGTATCAAGTATAGGATATAATTTGTTATTTCTTATAATAAATCGATTGTCAAAAGATATTTTCAAAAAATCAAAGAAAATATTTTCAACGGCTAATCTTTGTTTTGAAGATGAAGTTAGCCGGTGAAAGTTCAAGGTTTCAACGACTAAATGGCATTTCCAAAAACTAGTGAGCTAGTGAAAGTGCATATTTGGATTTTTTTTCCCAGTGCCTTAAGAACCCAAAAAGACATATTGTACACATGTCATGTAATCATGATGGAAATTAAAATGGAGGCACAGGAACAGTTACACGTTTTCACCATGTCTTAGTGAAATATGATGATGGATTTGGTCATATATTCTATGTGGTAGACGGAGGATAGTTTTAAGAGTGGTGAATGATCTGATCATTATTACATCCAGACATCAAGATCATTTTCACCAGCGCCAACACCTTAACCATTTAGAAAATTTATCTATGTTAACCATGTAAAGATCAACTTGTGATTATTGCATGATGGGAAGAAAGCAAGGAGGACCACTTCTGCGAAAGGAATTAGACAACAAGTACTTTTCAGATGAGTTCTTATTTGATAATTGTTGTGAGAAATATGAATTGCATTCTAAAGTTGAAGATCTAAATAGAGAAGAATCTTTTCCTCACAATCTACATCATATTTCAAATGATCTTTGTTATGATGTGCTTCCTCAAAAACATGAATTAGAAAAGAGTAATGAAGAGATGAAATATTTCCTATTACCGCTATTTCTAATTTTAATGAATCTGAAGAATTGGTTTCATTAGCTACACATGGAGATGATCAGCTTTCTGTTGATCCAATGTTCGTTGAAATAAGTGAGATTATCCCACTATTTCTAGATTTTCAAATTGAGGGAAGTTGCAGTAACCATGAGGAACAGGATTTTTAGATACTGTCTTATCTCTAGCTAGAGCATTAGAAAGATCCTCTTTCTCCTTGTGAATATGTTGTTTCAAATTATGATAAGGAGGAAGATGTTGAAATTTGTGAAGGCTTGTTGTCTACTAGAATTTTATCTAGTTCTACTTTTTAGCAGACAGATGATCAGAAATGTGGGCATGTTGTGGTTGATACTAGTTATAAATGTGTTGATCAAAATTGCAGCGAAGATCAAAATTCTAGATTATAATCTGCAGCAAATACTAAGGATATCCCTTAGTTTTCTGATTTGCAGACACAGGAAGATTGCAGCAGATACAGAGAGAAATATCATGAAATGAAAAGTCCAGATCAGCAGTTCATCATGCTTTCTTCTCAGATAGAGATTAAGCAGACTGTATTTAGAATTGATATCTCTGAGGGAAATGAGCAACTTGATTATTTTCAGTTGATTGATTTAATGAATAAACAAGCAGGTTACAGGTTTTCTACAGGTTTTCAGATGATAAATCATAAAGGATAAATGACTCCATGCCCAATACTAAAGGCACAAGGTCTACCAAGTTCTTGGAAACCTTGCAGGGAGGTCTCCATCCCATTTGGAGCTAGATGTTAACGATCAAATAATTCATTCTGAAATTTGTTTAAAAAATGATGCCTCATCTTGTTGGGGACTTTTTACTACCTTCCCAAGCTCTAAATGCAGATATTAATGTACCATTGGAAATATTAAGATGTCTAGTTGTCAATCGACTATTCAAGCGTGTAAAACAGATTCTCCACAACTCAGAAATTTGATTTTTCCCAAGGCAGTTTTCATTAAAACAATCTACGCTTTCATCGGCTCATTGGTTTTTCTCACAGTGTAGTGAGCCTGAAATTTTTCCTTTTCACCAGCTAAAGGGGTGGATTCAAGACAAAAGAGTAGGTGAAAGCGTAGAAGAGTCAAGAAACATTTTCTTTCTGCCTAGATCGCGATTTTTGGATTCCTGAACACATGGGAAAGATGTTAAATGGTGGATAATAATTAGGAGAAGCTAGAATATCTTTCCCATTAAGTTTTAAAGACATATGGTAAGGAAATAACACCAAGTAGCATGATTATTCTTGACAGAAATCACCCAATCACCAAAGACAGATTTCTGAATCTGAGATTTTCATAAGAAAATTGCCAAATAATGCTTCAGTTGTCAATTTCGACTTATGATGATAAGATTAGATCACATATGCTAAAGATTCATTTTGATTATGTTTATTTTAGGTATTTAAGATCCATTAAAATAGGATCTGAAATCTTGATGTAAAGGCTATAAAGCCACAAACTATTGAAGAACCAATGGGGGGGAGGTTCGATTTTGGATATAGAGGCCTCATGCTATTGTACAGATTTTCAGATATAATACAAATCATAGTCTTATTTTAGTTTTGATGTCAGACTTCCTTCCATTACTTTCTTTTTCTGTACTCTTATTCAAGTTGTCTTAACTTCTCATGACTATCATCTCATTAGTCAGTTCATAGCTTGATTAATAGTTATCTACATTGTTTATTAAACCCATCATTGTGTATCTGGTTTATAAACATTGTTTTCTTCACCCACAGTTAAGCCTGTGTTTGGTCATTAATCTTTGAAAGAACTATCCCATTTGACTATATACTATTATTTATCCTGATATCAATCCATTAGGTTGAGTTATCCCATTGATCCACACATACATAAACACAAATATAGTTTTACTTTAAGTTACCAAGCATCTTTGATCTACAACCTCAAAGAGTTTGTTGGAGTGATAACAGGTACTTCAGTATCAACAACAATTTCTCTAGATGAATTTACCCAGGGTATACATGGATTTCGTGAAACACTCAATGTCGGATTGACAGGGAGGAGGAAAGCCTCTAAAGAGTCTAAAACAATTCAAAATATTTCCAAAGAGTGTGTGCTTCCAACCTCAGAAGCTAGTTCATTATTAACCTCAAGAGGGCCTTCTGGCAAGTTAGGAAGAAAAGGTAGGTAACCTTCTAGATATTCTGGGGGTATCCCTTACATTCTATGTGAATGAAGAAGGTCGATGTTTCTTGAGCTAAGAAACAAATGAAATAAATCTATGGCCGACTAGAGGAAATAAACAAAATTCACTAATAAAATCTAGGAATCAAACCAAGCAAACAAACCTTCTCTCGATGATCGTACTAGTTGGTGATGAAATCCAACATCGTGTGATCAAGTCAAGAAGGGGATAGGATATGAGAGGGTGGAACAGTTACAATGATGACCTACTTAATGGACTTACGTCTTGGTGAAAGCTTCCATGCAGTAATTGTGTATTTACCCTCCAAGGAGCCCAATTGAGTTTGACCACCATTTGTTCTAGGTACAATGAATACTTCCCTTCACCTTTACCTTGTGTAAAGACCCTAAATATTATGGATACTAAGGACACCAACTCACAGTTAGCCCCTAGGCAGGTACAGTAGACAGTTCAGTCCGAACGTATGGGAAGGATAACAAGTCCGAAATTCTTCGAGAGAACTGAGGACAAGTGGACTGATAGAAATCCAAGGGACCCCGAACGGATTCAGAATTTATGAAGCACCGAGACCAAATGAAGATAGTTGAACCTCAAGAAGAACCCCCAATATACGATTTTACTACTACAAATGGTTGAACCACGGAGGGATAATCTTCGTAACTCTCTTAAATGCAACCTCGTGCGTAACCCCTATGTGAGAGGGGGGTCCTATAAAGATTATACAAAAATTGGATTTTATCTCCCTATCGCAAGATGCTAATGTTTTTTTTGAATGCTTTGGAGAGTTGTACTCACAACCTAATCCAAAGTGCTAATCCTAGTCTAATGTTGGTGGAAGAATCTAAAAATAAAACTTTCTAGATCAATTTTAATTAGAGTTCATTTTTTGTGGTTGTTCTTTACTCAGAGGTGTATGAGAGTGAAACCGATGATATTATGACTCGATTCCCAAAAATGCATAAGAAATGATAAGAAATATTTTCTTTCAATGAACTTCTATTTAACGGAAGGAGAAGAAATTTTATTTTCACTGTCAAACACTGAAATGTAGGAACCTCATGTGATTGTTCTCAATCAAGAATTTGATTCAATGCTAAACTATTCAGAAAATGATCCTAATATCCAAAAGCCAATTGCAAAATGTTTTTTGTTTTAAATATGAATTATAATCAACTTGATTCAAAGCTTATTATGCCAACCAGACTTCATTCTTTGCAAGTTTTAAGCAACCGGAAGCAACCATCATATAAACAAAAAGCAGACTCTCACCATGATAAAGTAAGAAGAAAAAACAAAACCAAACATTCAAAAAGAAAACCAATACTCAAACAAGAGGAATTACTTGGAAAAATAACTTCAAAGATCAAATGGAATAATACACAGATCTCTAAGACTCCTTGTAACAACTGTCAGGCAATCGGATAAATGAGAAAGTATCAAATTGACTCCAAATCTCGAGGAGGAAGAGTGATTCAAAAAAAGGAAGAGTGATGTCAAAAAACCTTGGAAATCAAATGGTCGGAATCTTTACAAAAGTATCAATACCAGTCCTGAGCAGATCAAAAACCAAAGATTTCACCCAGAGAGGTATCCCCAAAAAATTTTCAAAAAAGAAGAAAATCAAAGCTTGGGTGTAAAAGGCACTAAAGAGTTGCAGTGCTCTGTGAAACACTGCAGGGGAGCAATAATGCTCTGGATGTAATGGCAAGGGATGAGAAAAAAGAATTTCAACCCAAAAATCAAGCAACTCAAGAAAACTTTAAAACCAATGTGTGTGGTATGAAGTCAAGGCTAACAACACATCCAAAAACCAAGAAAACATAGTGAATAGGATCTAAAGATGAGAAAAGAATAAAACAATACCAAGGAAGGAAGCTAAAACTAGAAGCTTCACTCCCCAGTGGAGTCACCAATTTTTGTTGTAGGAAAATTCCCTCGCCGACAAGTGAATTTCCTCTTGGATTTTAGACCCCAATGACCAAGATATAAAAGTGCTAACGTTGAACACTGGCTTTCCTTTAAACATAGGTAAGCTAGTCAATAGAGAAGAGGAATAAATTATGAGTACCGTTTTACAAAGTTTGTCCTTGCTCAGTCCAAGTTGGGCTTGATCTCCAAGTCCTTTAAAGAGTCATGCAATCCCATAAACAACAAAGACAAAGCATACTTTCTATTCTACCATGATTAGTTCAAAGCTAGATTTATCCAAAAGAGACAAGTTCATGAAAATGTACACAATCTTGAAGGAAACATGCCAATCACATGTATTAATGAGAACAAAATAAGTTTCTTACAAAGTGTAGATGCATATGTAGCAACCTCACCAAGCTCTCCTTGTCCAACCCCTTGCTCGAATGATCCATAATCAAAATGGAAATAGTTTTCACTGATTATTCTCCCTATTTTCAACATGAGAATGCTTCCTTATATAGGCTTTGAGATGCCTAACCACCTTAGAGATTCTTGTGATAAGTTGAGGATATTACTCCATCAATTGCGGAACTCCCCTTAGATCCAACCTTGGTCTTGGATTCGAGCCAAACTGACTTGGATATTTCTTAGCTGATTTCAGAGATAAGGGGTATTGGTTCCATGATTTTCTCAACGGCTTGATGCTTCCTCAAATTGGGCCACAGAGTGTTGCAACGCTCCCTTCTAGGAGGGCAAGAAGAACTAGTGCTCCCTGCAAGTGGGAAGGGGAGCATCAACCTCCAAAAATGTTTTAAAGATCGTGATTCTTCAAGGAAAAAGTTTGTACTCTTCGTTAGATGATATATTTCCTTCTTTTAACCAGTCTTGGAAGAATTCTCAATTGTTCTTGTGATGTAGTCTGTGATGTGACAATGACAGGACAACAATATGACTTTTGTGACACTTGCGACAAAAGTACGACACTTGCGACAATGACAATGAGACATCATTGAAGTGAGTAATTTTGATGTGTAACAAAGGGGAAGCTAGTTCGACTCCACGATGAATTAAGACTCAATATATAAAAATGAATTCTAAGGCCAACTAGTAATCTAAGAGAATACCAAAAATAATCAAACGACCAATATGTACACAAACAAGATAAAGTGGTTGAAGGGAGCCCCCCTCCCTAAAGTAGGTATGCCTCACCCAAGAGGGACCTGAGACTCCCTGATAAAGATCAGAGGTAACTGAATAAGTTATAAGGGCCCTCGTGGGATTAACAACCAGTCATTCAGATTCCCCTAGAGAGGTAATCCTCCATAAAGGATGTGTGTTGTTCGATCCTTATCTGACCCAGGGTACCTATAGAATAACCCCTGCAAGTAACCTATGTGGCACCTAATTCAAGCAACTAATCAACTAGGGTATAATCGATGCACATGCGAGCAGTCGTAAGTTAGGTCCACTATATGGGAAGGGTAGAAAAGCCTGAAACGTTGAAAGCATCGCCTCTCATGAAGGTAAGGGCACTAGAAAGATCCCCAGATATGAATAGATCGCTAGAAATATCTCTGACGCTAAGAAGGTATCGGGGGGATATCCCTTCAACCGACCTCATGAGACCTCGTGATTAATTTCAGTGTAAGCAAATTCTCCTGATATTACCGATTATACAATGGATTTCTCCACTCCTTTAGTCAGACACATATGTTGATTTAATAGCCTTGGAGAAGTTTACTCACAAAATCCTATTCCAAGGCACTAAATCCTAAGCTAGTTTGTGCACCCTAGAAAATAAAATCGTTACTCATCATTATAGCATTAATTTTAATGGCCTTGCTTACTCAAAAGGTGTGGTCATGAAACTAGTGATGTTATGACTCAACAAGTAAAGTAAATGAATATGAAGACATGCAAAGTCCTAGCTTCGATTTCCAATGAATGATATGCTTTCTAAAAAATGCAATTTTCAATTCAATTCTGCAATTCTAAATAAAAATGCAATCTTTCTTTACATGCACTAAGATAAATGACAAAGACTCAAAAGATCAAAATGCCAATCAATGTAAAATATTTTCAATATAAAAAAAATGAAAATGCGGGGACTGAATAAAAACTTGATATAAAGACTCTATTGTGTATAGACAGAGACAACCCAAGTAGAATACCAAGGAGCAAAACACCTAGCCCAAGGTGAAAGGACAATAAAAATGAAAAGATGATGAGAAAGGCACTACCCAAAAATTCAACCAAAGATAGGTTTCCTTTCATTCCACAGACACTTAATAGTCACTACAAAGACCCAAGAAGACTCAACAATCATGAAAACCTACCCATCAACCACCAAACCCGACAATCAAGAAAAAGGGTTGATGTATGCAATTGTTCAAGGGAAAAGTGCATATGTACGCAGGTTGCAGAAGGAAAACACACGTATATACCCGATTGTCAAGCAAAAACCTATGTATATGTATCAAAAACACAACTAGGCTAAGGAGAAGGCTGAAAGACTTAGACCTAGAGTGAACAAAGGTTTTCAAGCAATGATGCAACAAGAAACTCAATGTGACCAAGAGCAATCTAAGGAGAAAAACACTCCAAACCCTGAAAAGAATATTTAATCCCCAATATGGTCGCCAATTCTGTTATGAGGAAAATCTCTCTATGGCTAGGGGTAAACCACAACAGACGGAAATGACTTCAGAAATCAACTCTATTCTTAAGTATGCTATATAAACCAATGTGCTAGCAAGACAAGATAAAAGGCCTACCTCATCCAGACATTCGATGAAGTCCACCATTGAGCACTTGACCCAAAGCAATATACCTGCAACTATTCCTCAACAACCAAGCAACACAAGCATATTGTGATAATATATGATGTTAGCACATTCAATAGCATAATCCATAAACATTCATAACAAATATGCCCATGGAATAATAATTCAAATATTTGCAAGATATCAATTGGATGAGAAAAGAGTATTTCTGTTAAGATATAATTAGCATAAGTGAATAAGTTACAGACTTCCATGTCAGAATGGTTCGGAATTGAGAAACCAAGTTCCTTCTAGCTGGGCCTCCACCACTTCAATCCTCCACCAAAGGAAATATCATATAAGAGAGACAATGGAGTTCTCACTCAATAAGGGAAGAGCTTGGGAGTTGAACAATGTGTTCATACTTAAAGGACAATGGAATGCATACTCAATGTGAAGTGAACAATTCCTCCAGAGTAAATTTTCTCTCAAATTTGAATTCTTTCTCCCCTTTTCCATAGCTCAGAATTGTCTCATTTATAGCCTTCAAGTGGAACTGAAGGGATGAGTCAGAACGTTTCCAGTATATGAAAGTCCAAGGATCATTGATCTCCTATTGTGACATGGAAACCTGACACCATTTTTCATTTTTGGGAACATTTCCCGATGTACATGGGTTGTAGTGGTGAAACCTACATATACACATGTTGTATAGTAGGCAAGGTGCGTATATGTGGAAAAATTCTAATTTTATCTCTAGGATTTGCAAAAAGGTATGACAAGTTTGCATAGGGAAATGGAAAAAGGCCTCATGTGCAAGATTGCATGGGGTGAGGCAAATCTTGCTATAACACCCATCTCTAGAACTATGTTGATTAGATATCTTCACGATATATTGCATTTTATTTTCTTTTTTTGTTTCTATTTTATATTAATGATTAGTTATTTTTGCATCTTACATGGTATTGAAGCAAGGGGTGAGGCATTATAGTGGAAAATCATAATGTAGAGGACTAGGAAGAAACATGATATTTTAATTATTTATTAGTACTTTTCCCAAACACTAAAAAAAGGGTTATTAGTGTTGTGTCTTCTTTCTCAATTTCATTCAAGGCATCTTATGCTTGCTTGGGAGATCATGTATTATGATGATAAACACATTTTTATTTTTTGAAATGACATAAAAGTTGACACAAGTTGTATGATATAACAATATCAAATGACAAAGTCACATATAACATAAAAAATTGCATCATGTACACTTTTTAAGTTTTATTTTTATGACATAACAATATTGTTTTGTAACTATCCTCGATGTTTTCTTTTAAGAGTGCAACTTTCTCCATAATGGTTTACATATATTTGAAATTTCAGTTGGAAAAAACAATGGAGGATGTAGTAGTCATTCTATGGTTAGAGTTTGTTTTTGAAGGAGGTTCAAAGAGCTTCATGGAGGCAATGGAAATGAAAAAGTAAGCATAGTAGGGGAACAAGGGAGTACCTTTGTTCAAGGATGTTGTTTCAAGAGAATCAAGCAAGATAACGATAATGAGGAATGTAGGAAAATAAATTCTGGGAGTTTTTGACACAATGACATAAGGGTTAGAATCTCCAGTGAAGATTTCACATATAAGCACAAGGAATAGTAGACAACTTGGTGGTTTCCTGGCTAAGACAACGGAAAAACCTCACTATGAGGTAGGTCATATCCCCCAAAGTAGATTCAATAAATGAAGGACCATGTAGTGATCGGGGAATTTATGGGGAACAAGGGAGTACCTTCTTTCAAGGATGTTGTGTCAGGATAATCAAGCAAGATAATGACAATGGGGAATGAAGGAAAATAGAGTCTAGGAAATTTTGGCACAAAAAAATAAGGGTTAGACTCTCTAGAGTATGGATTTTATTATATTTCCCTACCTCAAGAGTTTTGAGATGATGAAACACTTGTAGGAGATGAGAACATGTAGGGAAACTTTGTCAAAACATTTGAAACCAAAACAAGTAATATGTTTCCTGTGCTCAAATTTCTATCTACATGATAGTATCAAAGCTTTGCTTCAATAAAAGTGTATCATTTTTTGGAATTTATAATGGGAACAAATCCTAGATTATCAACACATTCCCTTCAAATGTAGGAAATTCCATGAACATAGACATTTTTTCCATGAGAGACCACTCAATTTCTTATCCATGAAAAGAAAATTGGAGGAAGGTGCATATAAGGATTGATGTTTCAAAGTACCTAGAAAATGAAAGTTGGGTAAGAAAACCTCAACCTTGCTACCAATAATGGTCCCAAAGTGAGTAACATATTCTAGACCTTAGAATGTGAGTTAGGTCAAGAGAAGGAAGACTGGGAAATGGAAACATGAGTTGTAGTACATAGTGCTATAATATATCCCTCTCTCAAAGCCACCTTGAGGGAACAAAAATGCAGGAAAAAGGAGATAACAATTCAAACCATAAAAGAGGAGACTAAAGGCCAAGAAGATATGGAGATGGAAATAGACAAGGAAGAAAAAAATAACACTAGAGGAAGAAGAACTTGAGAAAATAGGTGATATAAAAATGGGAGAGGTTGACCTTCCATATCTAATAGAAAAATATGAGGAAAATCATTTAACCAATCTCTCATAACCATATCTGCAATTCGTATAGAAGGAATTATCACAAGGAAAAGATAAAGCATGTTCCACCTTTCAAAGTTGGGGATAATCAATAGGTCTAAGTATCTATATGACTCAACTCAAATTGGTGAAATAATTGGGAGGAGAGGAAGAGAAATGAGGAAGAAAACCTAGGAAGAAAAATATTCAAGAGGAAGGAGAACAACTTCTAGACTCGGGGCAAGTCATATTTCTTCTAGACAAGTACCTTGTCACTCAACCTAAATTGTAAACATGAAAATAATATCATGCAATATTAGGGGGTGAATGGGAAAGTAAAATAGAGATTACTCAAGTGAAAAATTGTCAAGGGCAGTGTTGGATTTCCTATTCTGTGCACGGGTTTTAAGACCTAAGGTTCGGTTTACCTATGATAAAAAAACCCACCAGAAACCAACCATTTCAGTGTCACCTTATTGCGCAAATGAATTCTCATCTGAGGTATCTATTGGGACTACAAGAACCAGGCTTCTGCAGTAGTAATGGAAAGGTAGACGGGAAATTGTTTCATTCTTCCTTGTTATATATATGAGGGTGATTCCGCTCTAGTTAGTATTACTTTCTATGATTCAGATTCCTCTTCTTAACATTTTCCCGATTATTACAAAGAGTCTTCACAATCACAATCCTGAATATTGCACCATAGTTAATTCATAAACCTATTCTAGTCTATGAAGCATAACACCATAATTCATAAGCACACATAGACAAGTAAATGACACAAGACACAATATCATCTTTAAACTCTCTCTTTAATCATCTTTCATATTAACAATTGATTATTACATTCATGAATCACACATACTCTTTCCTCTTCCTCTATCTCCCAACCCGTTACATATTTATACCCCAAAATCTAGGGCTTAAAACCCTAGACTATTTATCCCAAAAATAGCCCATTACAATGCATGGCATGGCCAACTCAGTTAACTAGCTGTTTGATTTATTTCTTCTGATTTTCTCTCTTCATGCATCCTTTTTGTTGTTCTTCTATTTATGGAATGTTGTGTTGTCATCCTTCTTTCACGCTTTATTTTCTTGCTCTCTTGATTTATTCTTTTGTCTGCGTGATGTCTTCCTCTTGTGCGCTTTCTTCCTTTGGAGATAATTTATTGCGATGATAAACACATTGTTATTTTTTGAAATGACACAAAAGTTGACACAAGTTGTATGATATAATAATCTCAAATGACAAAGTCACATATAACATCAAAAGTTGCATCATGTACACTTTTTAAGTTTTTTTATGACATAGAAATATTGTTTTGTAACTATCCTCGATGTTTTTTTTTTAAGAGTGCAACTTTCTCCATAATGTTATACAAATATTTGAAATTTCGGTTGGAAAAAACAATGGAGGATGTAGTAGTCAATCTATGGTTAGAGTTGGTTTTGTAAGGAGGTTCAAAGAGCTTCATGGAGCCAATGGAGATGAAAAAGTGAGCATAGTAGGGGAACAAGGAAGTACATTTTTTCAAGGATGTTGTTTCGAGAGAATCAAGCAAGATAAGGACAATGAGCAATGTAGGAAAATAAATTCTAGGAGTTTTTGAAACAATGACATAAGGGTTAGACTCTCCAGTGGATATTTCACAGCCAAGCAGAAGGGATAGCAGACGACTTAGTGGTTTCTTGGCTAAGACAATGAAAATCCTTCTCTATGAGGTCACATCCCCCATAGTAGGAAACTACATTCAATAAATGAAGGACCATGTAGTGATCAGGGAATTTATGGGGAAGAAAGGAGTACCTTTGTTCAAGGATGTTGTGTGAAGAGAATCAGGCAAGATAATGACAATGGGGAATGAAGGAAAATAGAGTCTAGGAATTTTTGGCACAACAAAATAAGGGTTAGACTCGCTAGAGTTTAGATTTTCTTATATTTCCCTACCTCAAGATTTTTGGGATGAGGAAATACTTGCAGGAATTGAGAACATGTAGGGAAAATTTGTCAAAACTTTTGAAACCATAACAAGTGAATATGTTTCCTATGCTCTCAAATTTGTGTCTGTATGATAGTATCAAATATTTGTTGGAATAAATCTTTATCATTTTTTGGAATTTAGAATGGACACAAATCTGAGATTATCAACACATTCCCTTCAGATGTAGGAAATGTCATGAACATATGCATTTTTTCCCTGAGAGTCCACTCAATTCCTTATCCATGAAAATAAAATTGGAGGAAGGTGCATATAAGGATCGATATTTCAAAGTACGTAGAAAATGAAATTTGGGTAAGAAAACCTCAACCTTGCTACCAATAGTTGTCCCAAAGTGAGTAACATCTTCTAGACCTTGGAATTTGAGTTAGGTCAGGAGAAGGAAGACTGAGAAATGAAAACATGAGTTGTAGTACATAAAGACAGGAAAAAGGAGATAACAACTCACCTTGAGGGAACCAAAACACAGGAAAAAGGAGATAACAACTCAAACCATAAAAGAGGAGACTAAAAGCCAAGAATATATGGAGATGGAAATATATGAGGAAGAAAATAATAACACTAGAGGAAGAATAACTTGAGAAAATAGGTGATATCAAAATGGGAGAGGTTTATCTTCCATATCTAATAGAAAAATATAGGAAAAATAATTTAACCAATCTCTCATAACCATATCTGCAATTTGTATAGAAGGCATTATCACAAGGAAAAGCTAAAGCAAGTTCCACCTTTCAAAGTTAGGGATAATTAACAGGTCTAAGTATCTATATGACTCAACTCAAATTGATTAAATAATTGGGAGGAGAGGAAGAGAAATGGGGAAGAAAACCTAGGAAGAAAAAGATTCAAGAGGAAGGAGCACAACTTCTATACTCGAGGCAAGTAGTATTTCTCCTAGACAAGTAACTTGTCGCTCAACCTAAATTTTAAACATGAAAATAATATCATGCAATATTAAGGGGTGAATGGGAAAGGAAAATATAGGTTACTCAAGTGAAAAATGTCAAAGGCAGTGTTGGATTTCCTGTTATGTGCACGGGTTGTAAGACCCAAGGTTCGGTTTACCTATGACCAACAAACTCACCAGACATTGGCCCTTTCAGAATCACCTTCTTGCGCAAATGAAGTATCACTCGAGGTATCTATTGGGACTCTAAGAACCAAGCTTATGCATTAGTAAGGGAAAGGGAGATAGACAATTGTTTCATTCTTCCTTGTTATATTTATGCGAGCGATTCCACTCTAGTTGGTATTACTTTCTATGATTCAGATTCTTCTATTTAACATATTCTTGATTATTATAGAGAGTTTTCACAATCACAATCATGAATATTGCACCATAATTAATCCATAAACCAATTCTAGTCTATGAAGAATAACACCATAATTCATAAGCACGCATAGACAAGTAAATGACACAAGACACAATATCATCTATAAACTCTCTCTTTATTCATGTTTCATATTACCAATTGATTATTACATTCACTTCTGACACATACTCTTTCTGCTTCCTTTATCTCCCAACCTGTTACATATTTATACCCCACAATATAGGGCTTAAAACCCTATACTATTTATCCCAAAAATAACCCATTACAATGCATGTCATGGCCAGCTCAGTTAACTGGATGTTTGATTTCTTTCTTTTGTTTTTCTCTCTTCATGCATGTTTTATGTTGTTCTTATTTTTATGTAATGTTGTATTGTCATTCTTCTGTCGCACTTTATTCTCTCACTCTCTTGCTTTATTCTTCTGTCTATGCATTTTCTTCATCCTGCACACTTTCTTCCTTCTGCACACTTTCCCATGGAATGTGTCTTAGCTATGTGCTACTTTCCTTCCTTTGCACACTTTCCTTATACTTAGGTTTTTCTCCCAATATTACATCCAAAACTGCTTGTCCAACAAGCCCCCAACACTCACCTATGGCTCGTCCCGAGCCACTCAGGCCTATTGCTAGTTCTTCCATGCTGTAATGAAGGGTTGAGAGGCAGCCTTAGCGACCTCTACCTCTTTGAAAACTATGACGTTTGTTTCTGCTATCTCTTCTATGGCCTGTGGGGTTAAGTCTATGAGTTTGTTCTCTACTTCCGTCATGGCTTGTTTGACCTTACCTTGTACAATGGCCAATTCTCTAATGATCCTTACCGCTTATTCCTACCTTGGTCATAGTCTCTGCTAAAGGATCTTCTACTAGTCCCTCAGTCTATCCACTTCAACATATGCCTGTCATTGAGCCAAAATGGATGCCATACACTTCACTAGTGGTTGTGTAGTCTCATTTTCTACCGCCTCGTGTGCCTATTCTTGGGCTTCTCTCAACTTGACCTCTATAGCCTTCATTTCTAGGCCTCCCATGAGCTCTTCCCACACCTATGCACTCTCCTCGTAAAGTTTTAGACATTCATCTTCAACTTTCTTATTATTGGAAACTACTGTCATTTCCATCTGCACCCTACCTTCACGCACCTCTAGCAGAGTTTATTGTATTCTCCTCAGTTGTAAATATTTTATCTACACCCCGAATCCCTTCATGACTTCGCCAATATTTGAAAATTGTTCCTCCATAGTGGCCTCTATGACCAGGGGAATGTTTAGCACTTCCTGTTTCTTCTGCACCATGGATTCATCTTCATCCTTCTCCTATAGTGTTTTCATGGAACTTTCCTCAGTGCCCTGGTTATTCTTCATAACTTCCTCCATTCAACCTTCAATATACTTCTTTTGTTGAAGTGCCATATCATACTATGTTTTCACTTGGGCTCTTTCAAACCTTATTCTTTCCAAGTCTTGGTTCACTCTGTCTCCTATGTTCCTTATTTCTTGCACCATTTCTACTTGCAACTCCTGTAATCTATGTATGGTAAATTTTGATATGATGATATTAAGCTGGTCCAATGCCTCTATTTTTTCCTGTAATTTGCCCAATGGAAACTCTAGTGCATCTTCCTCAATCTGTATGGTTCTATGTGCCTCGATGATCTGTCTGAGGGACATATGCATGATATCCAATTATATCCTCAGTCCCGTGGATGGTCCTTCCCCTGATCTGTGTTCTTTCACGATGCATGTTGTTTCTAGGAGCTATTGAAGTATTCCTAGTTGGCCCTACACCTTTTTCTATTGGTCCTAGTTCTTCTTTGTAACTTCCTCCCATATTTCCTCTGTAGAATCTTGTATCTGGTACCCAATCCTATCCATATAATCATTAGTTAAGATATAAAAAGGGGTCTACCTTCTCACCTTATCTTTCTTCTGCGCCCTGCCTTTTTTTTATTTCCCCTTATCCTTTCTTTTTTGTCCTACATCAAGTAATGTAGATTGGCCAAGATGATTTTCTGTGCCATTTGTCTGATCCTATTATTCCTCACTTTTTTATTGGTATTGGTCATATTTTGAGGGCTCTGGATTGTCTTATGGATTCTTTCAATCGTTCTCCCAGTCAATGATTATTAAGTGAATGTCTTCTAGTGTCAACCGATAACTGGTTGGAAACTATTGCCACATAGGATCCTTTTTTTCTTGCACATACAGATGATGCATGCTGAATCTGAATTGTGTGACATCCTTGTATGCGATGACTTCTTCCTATGGTATGTGTGGTGTGGTCTCCACTACAGTAGTAATTAGCTGCAAATAAGTATAAAAATTGGAGTTGTTTTCGTTCTACCATCTTTTGATTGTTGATTTCCACAAGTTGGCATACCTAGCAGCCAGAGGGTTATGACCTGAAGTACGAATGCATTGGTAATACGTGGTCTCTTTCCACCTAACTAGCACAATGAGGACTAGAAACCATGCGTAGTGAAATTTAGTTCCCTTCTCCCGAGCCTATGGGCAATCCTGTAAAAATTGGTTAAATAAAAATGTTGTCCAGTTCATCTAAAATCCTTCCCTACATTTCTCTACTGCTGAAATTACTATTGCTGGCACTTCATCCCTGTGGCATTTGAGCAAACATTTGCAGGCCAAAACCTCCATCGTAAACATGATATCCTTGTCACTGATGCTCTTCACATCCAAACCTAGTTTTCCTCAGAATGTATCAAATATTTCTTTCATGGCTTTGAAGAGGGATCACTCTCCCATTTTTTGGAACAATAACGTCGGGTCTTCTCCTACTTTTCCTAACTCTTTGATACATGTAATTAGTGTTGTATCAATCGATACTAGGGGATCGAAATAAAGTTTCCCCCCATGAATGCAGGTGATTAACACCTTTTCAAAGGAATTAATTTCCGTACTTTGTCCAAAATGTGGAATTTCGAACAAGTTCAATATCCCTACTTTCTCCAAGCCCGACGCCCATTCTTGTGGCTCTACCAGAATTTATCTTATGCTTGGGGAAGTCTTTGTGCATAAATATTGATCCTTGGACAACTCAAGGAATTTTTGTGTATTAGTGATATCATCATCCATAAACTTCAGGTTGGCCACCTTCCCGAGAATGTCTTCTCCACTATTGACACCATCTGAAACTAGTTCTCTTGGTAATAGGTAACCTGCATTCACTGGTACGTTTACTAAGGGTGTGTCAACCTTTTTTGGAGGTAAATAGTCTCTGTGAAACAAATTTCGGGGAGTCAGAGTCGAAGTTTCAACTACCTCCTTGACCTCCATGTTTTCTACTTTTAAAACAAATGACAGAGGTAACCTACAAACCAAATTTAGAGATGGGTACTAGCATTCTCAGCTTAGAGAGGGTTCTCTCATGTCACTTGATGTTTCTTTGACAATCAATGGCTAGGTTTTTTTGTTTTTGGGGTTTTTTAATAAATTTTTCGGCAAGGAAGAGGAGGGACACTTAGGGCTATGGAGTCAAACTTCTGAAAGTGAATGGAAACACTAACCTGTCTGTAGAAATATACAGAGGATAAAGGATAAATGAGGTGATAATTCTGAGTTATAATTTGTAAATTTGCAGAGTGTAGGAAGAAAAAGAAAACATATAACGACATCAGAGCATTAAATAAATGAATTTTGAATTAGTTAGGAAGAACTTAACACAGTTTAAATTTCTTCAGCTGAGAGCATCACAAGATGAATTATGCGCCTTTGACTATCCAATTTAAACAGAGGATAGTGAAAATGAAATCATAAATATAGTAAATACATATGAAGAGAGGAGACAAAAATCAGATCACCACCATTAGAATATTTTCATGGAAACTTCAAAGACTTATGCATGTGTATTCAATTCAGCTTTAGAAAATTACAATCGAGTTCTGAACAACTAAAATTGTTCCCTTGTGCCAACATTAATACATTTGGAATGTCTAATATTTATACAATTCAAGTTCCTTTGGTGTGAAACCGATTCCAATAACTGAAATGAAACGTTTCAACTTCTAAAACTGATTACAATAAGTACAAATGACAGTTTCGGTATGGGAACCTATTACAATTATTAAGAAGGAAAATGTTTTATGATCCAGTTGTCGTTTCCTATGATGTTTCAGATCCTTCCTTTGCCACTTCTTCTGTTCTGGTCTTCTATCTGATCTGCCATATTCAGTGATACCTGGACATCATTTACTGGACCCTAGAAAACTACATTTTGTTTTACCCAGTCGTACTATCTCCTCCCATTGCAAGTCAAAAGGGATATCATAATCTATCATTTCTTTGATTAGGATCTCCAGGTCAATGCAGGAGACATATGTCATGTTAAGAACCAAATATCAATATAGCATAGAAAATCCTCAGAAAAAGTACTTAACGCCTTGAAAAAGAGATAATTTCAGATACTAAGCCTCTTCGAGGGGGCAACCTCCTTTTACCCCACTTAAATGTTCCAGTACAAGATGATTCAAAATGAAAATGTCTCCTTGGTATATATAGGAGACTAGGAGGTATAATTACAACTAATGGCCTAAAGCCAACATAAATAAAATAACATTACTAATATAATATGCCCTAATTAAGGGGTAATGAGCCAAT
>JASDQU010187029.1:0-10792 GCA_032191745.1 Picea mariana | reverse complement strand
AAACATGTCATAATATTTGTTTGATGGTTGTGTGCATCTTTTTCCGGTTTCTCTGAGTTCATACCCTTGCTCGAAAAGGTCCACAAATTACTTCAGTCATCATTGTCTTCTAACTTCATACTTTAGGGGGCAATCTGTTACACCTCAAAATTACTCACTTTGATAGTGTCGCAAGTGTCGTCATTACAAGTGTTGTAAGTGTCTCATCTTGTTCGCAAGTGTCGCATCTTGACTACAAGTGTTGCAAGTATAAAAAACATCATACTACCATCTTGCCTATGTCGTGCCTCTAACGACATCACAAATACACTTAAGACACCTCAAAGGCTAGTTTGGAAGAAGAGAAATCAGTTGACAGGAAGTACAAACCTTTTTCCATTGAAAAAACACTCAAAAACTGAATTTGGAGAGGAGCGCTCCCCTACCCACTGTCAGGGAATGTTGGCTCTCCATGAGCCTCTTTGGGGGAGTGCTTGAGTGCCCTGTGCACCCTTTTGGGGGAGTGCTACCCTTTTTTTAGCAAATTCTGGGTTTGTTGAGGCAAATAAGGGAAGAATACCTCAATTATTGAAGGTGGTTGGATTTGAATAGATGGTCAAGGCATTATCTTAGGGAAGATCCTCAACTTATCCCAAATATATCTCAAGTGGTTGGACCTCTCCGAGGTTATATAAGGAGGCCTTCTCATGGTGAAAGGTATGGTGGAGACTAGATATTGATACCAAACTTATGATCCAATAAGTGGTATTGACAAAACAAGGAAGATTCAGAATTATACCTAACTTATGATCTCATAAGAAGGTATTGACAATGGAGATTGGGAATTACATCAAAATTATGATCTCATGAGTGAGATTCCATCAAAGCAATCAGTGGAGATTATTTGAGAAAAGGGGTTGGACAAGGAGAACTGGAAGAAGCTGTTGCACCTTCATTCAAAGGATTGTAAGTACTTTTACGTGTTCTCATTAATATAATCAATGCTTGGCCTATATCTTTCAAACTTGTGCTTGTTCCATATGAGTTTGTCTACAGTAGATGGATATATGATTGAGCTAATCTTAGTAGAGTAGGAAGTCCATTGTGTCTTTGTTTATTTTGTAGGACCTATCAGGGAGCTCAAGATCAAATCTTAGCCTGGACTTTGTAAGGACAATCGTCGCTAATAAGGTACATATCTTTCTCCTTCTCTTTCATTTATTAGCTTGATTAGACCTAAAAGGAATTCAGTGTCCATGTTAAGCACTTTTCTGTCTTGGCCTTAGGAGTCTAGAGACCAAGAGGGAATCCACTTGTCCGCAGAGGGATTCATCTTCAACAGGTACTTAAGCGCGCATCTATTGGTCACCCTTGTAACACATGTTGGTACCCCTTCGAGTGGTAGTGCATCAAACAACAACTGTATATGAATCGTCCTAGATTTATTGAATCCCTCCATAGATAAACCAATCGGCCACCTAAATTATAGAGTGCCACTGATAATAGCACTCGGGAAGATACTCTCTAGTACCTAAGTAGTCGGGTAGTATGGCTAAGGGCTCGGTCTAGCGTCCTTAGTTGGTGCCCTAAGATATTGGGCCAGGTACAACTGTTGGACCCCGCATGTATATCACAGAGATATAGCACAGGGAAAACCCTTGTCTGTAGAAATGCTGAATATCCTACCCCTGGGGATGGGAACAAAAACAAAACAGACAAGATCTATTGTTGCGCAACTACACTTTCTACATTCTAGTTGTGAAATTACTACCCATTTCTTTATGTTAAGCATTTGGGAATTTCATCATTGCAGTATTATTCAGGCCGGAGTATAACTCCGCAAGAGTAAAAAAAAAACGAGTATAGTGGTCCCGTTAGCACACTTATTTGGGACCTATTCCACTAGGTTCCTTTCTTCGCCTCGATTCCAGTGATACCTATCATTTTAACACATTTTTTTTTGTGGACCTGACCCTTCCCCGAAAACATTATTTGGCCCCTATCCCATTGGATCCCCCTTTTCTCCTTGATCGCGGTGGTACCTATAATTTGACACCCTTCTTTGCAGTGGTCCCACCCACCCCTCTAGAACCCTTTTGTTTCCCCTATACCATTTTCCTGCCCATTTTTTGAAATGGCTACCACCCAAGCCCAAGAACTCAATACCTTGATTGTTGAAAACCACCAGAACCAAAAAGACATCAAGAATATCAATGCCAACATTAGCTCAATCAATTTGGATATTGCGATCCTCAAGGAACAATGTTCATACATCAAAGACCTCAAATAACAGTTCATGGGCCATTCCCCGAACCCTTTCTCTTCTGAGCAACCATCTTATCAGGATGACCATGACTCTTCCCATTACCAAGGTCCTCATACTAACCACTTTTCATGAGACCTTTTCCCTCCCAGGATTGAGGTGAACAAATTTGATGGATCAGATCCCACAAGTTGGGTCACCCAAATGGAACATTATTTCTCTTTGCATGGAATTACTGATGATTTATCCAAGATTTGTTATATTTTCCTACATTTGGATCCAAAACGATGGAAATGGTGGCAGTGGCGAAAAAAAGCACACCAAGGGTATCTTGCTTAAACATAGTTTGTGGTTGAACTTTATGACCGCTTTGACTCTGACACCCACCATTTATGTTGTTTGACCAAGTTAAAGTAGACTAGGACAGTGGAAGACTTTATTTCCGCATTTGAGTACTTGGCTTTTAGAACGGAGTGCATGTCAAATGATTTCTTTAGGGAATGCTTTATCAGTGGCCTCAAATATGAAATATGTGCCCATGTTCTAATGAAACGCACCCATACTTGGTTGGAAGCTACTCAACAAGCTAAGGAATCCCAACAGATTGTCTCCTCCCACACCCACGAACCCTCCTTTCCTCCTCACCCTAAACCCACCAATTTTGCTCCTCACGCAACTCCCTTTAAGATCCAGAAATTAACCAGGGTTGAAATGATTGAACGTCAACTCAAGGGTCTTTGTTATAATTGTGATGAAAAATATTTTCCCAGACACAAGTGTAAGGAACAAAATATTTTTATGGTTGTGACTGAGAATCTTTCTGAAGAAGATGTTTTTTTTCTTCCTGTGGAGGAACTACCACCACCATCTAACCTCACTCCACCCTCTGACCCACCAGATGTTGACCCAGTGATTTCACGTAATTCCCTCACTAGCTTCTTTTCTCCCCGAACTCTCAAATTAATTGGTTACATCAAAAATAGGAAAGCCAGCATCCTTGTGGATGGTGGTCGCACCCATAACTTTATTCATCACTGCATTTCCCAAGAAGTCAATTGTTACATCTGTGTCATCAATAATTTTCAAATCATGATTGTCAATGGTTGTTCCATGAAATGTGGGGGATGATGTGAAAATGTGTGACTCCAAATTGGTCAGTATCGCCTGAAATCCCATATTTTTTCTATAGACATGGATGTTTTTGACATTGTTCTTGTTTTTGAATGGTTATGCACTCTAGGCCCCATTCTCATGGATTTTAAGGACTTAACCATGCAATTCCAATAGGAGGGACAACATTATAAGTTCCAAGGCATCACAACAGGCTCCTCTGAGATCATCAGTTCCCATCGCATGGAAAAGCTTTTCAAAAAAGGTTGTTCGGGAATTATATCCCAACTCCACTCCATTCATGTTGTTGAGACACCTTATATGCATCTTGGCCTCCAATATATCCTCTCTCACCACCAAGTTGTTTTTACCACCCCCAAAGACCTTCCCCCTTCCCGTGGAGTCCATGATCATTCCATCCCTCTCATCCTAGGCATTCTTCCTCCCAATGTTCGGCCTTATATTCATCCCTTTGCCTATAATAATGAAATTGAGAAAATTGTTCATGAATTACTCGAAGTTGGTGTTATCCATCCCAGTACTAGGCCCTATTCTTCCCCTATGGTCGTGGTACTCAAGAAAGAAGGTACTTGGCACATGTGTCATGATTTTCTCACCCTCAACAAACTCACATTCAAAGACAAATTCCCCATTCCTGTCATTGATGACCTCTTGGATCAATTGAGTGGTGCTCAATACTTCACCAAATTAGATCTACGTTCTGGCTACGAATAGATCTGTATGAAAGAAGAAGACATTCCCAAGACTACATTTCACACCCATGAGGGTCATTATGAATTCTTGGTAATGCCCTTTGGATTGTGTAATTCTCTTTCCACTTTCCAAAGTCTTATGAATCATTTCTTCTGTCCTTTTCTCCATCATTTTTTCTTAGTTTTCTTTGATGATATTCTCATCTATAGTAAAACTCGTTCATCCCATCTCTCCCATGTGAATCAAATTCTCCATCTACTCTCTAAGCACCAACTTTTCCTCAAACAATCTAAATGTGCCTTTAGTGCCTAAGAAGTGGAATACCTAGGTCATATTGTTGGCAAGGATGGTGTCTGAGTGGATCCTAAGAAAATTGAATCTATGTAAGATTGGCCTCGCCCTAAAACTCTTAAGAGCTTGCGTGGTTTTATGGGTTTAACGGGATATTATAGGAAGTTTGTTTGAAATTATGGAAATATTGCATCTCCTCTCACTTCCCTCCTTAAAAAGAATGCTTTCACTTGGACTTCAGCTTCGGATCATGCCTTCCAACCCTTAAAATATGCTATGTGCTCAACCCCTGTCCTAGCACTCCTAGACTTCACAAATACATTCGTATTGGAATGTGATGCTTTCGGGAAAGGAATTGGAGCCATCCTCATGCAAGCTGGTAGGCCCTTGGCCTTCACTAGGAAACAACTTTCAGAGTGAAATTTGGGCCAATCCATTTATGAACAGGAAATGTTAGCTATTATGCATGTTGTGGATCTATGGCGTCCTTATTTATTGGGTCAATGATTCCAAATCAAAACTACTAATCAGAGTCTCAAGTATTTTCTAGAACAACGAGTTTCATCCCCAACGTAGCAAAAATGGGTGACCAAGCTATTTGGATATGATTATGAGATCATTTACAAGAAGGGAAAGGAAAATATAGTGGTCGATGCTCTTTCCCGAAAATATGAAGAAGACGGGTCCCTTTTCTCCCTCTCCTTCATTGTACCAGATTGGCTCCAAGGTATTCGTCAAGAACGGTTGCAAGACCCCAAAATTTCTAGTCTGCTCCACCAATTACAACACAATTCTTCAGTTTCTCCATGGTACTCTTGGAATAATGAAGAACTTCTCTACAAAGGTCGTTGGTATTTATGCAAGCAATCCCAACTTAAATCCACAGTGCTTTCTAAACTTCATTCCTTACCCACAGTCGGGCATTCAGGATTTACCAAAACCCATGAACGGGTCAAACGTTCTTTTTTCTAAGAGGGTATGAAACAGGATGTCAGTTGATCTGGATTAAGAGAAGAACGAACTAATTAACAGACTGAATACAATAAAAAAATAGATATGGAGAATAACATAGATATCCAGTGAACAATATCTTCTATTGAATAAATGAAATAGGTTGAAACTATAAAACTGCAAAACTGAAACAACTTGCTCGAATGGTGGTATCTTATCTCTGAGAAGAGATGTGGCTACTACGTGCATCCATCTAAGAAGAATGATTACAATGAGGCTCCAAATGCCTTTTTAACAGTACTCATGAATTCCAAAACCCTAGACATCCAAAAACCTAACCCTAGGAGATGAAACGCCAAAAGTTATGTGGTCCCCTATGAGTAAGTTGGTACCTCAACTTCCCAAGGTCATAAATTTTGCATACGATCTTCGTTTTAGGCATGTGATAGCCCATTGGAAAGATATTTTTGAGAACTACACATTACGCCATCAAAATTTGACTCTATCTACAGTTTGACTATGGCAAGCCAAAAAAAGATTGTTTAGGGCCCCAAAACAGCCCTGGAAGTACAGAATTATGTGCTGACATGAAAACATACAAAATAAGCCAATTGGATTAGGTGGGAGGCCACCAGTATCCACCTAGACTATGTGTAGGTCTTCATACAACCCCAAAAGTGTAGAACCCACAATTACAAAGAAGTATAGAAGAACGTGATGAACTAAAAATTGACAAGAGGAGCTAGTTGGAATAGGTGGGTGGCCACCAATATCCACCTAGATCATCTGCACATTTGTGGCTAAATGTGAGGTCTTTCAACGCAACAAAGGAGAATTTTTTAAATCTTTGGGCATGCTCAAACTGTTTTTGGTTCCCCCTGCTATTTGTTGAGATATTTCTATGGACTTCATTGTAGGCTTACCTAAATCGGGCAATATGTCAGTCATCATGGTGGTCGTCAATACTCTCTCCAAATATGCTCATTTTTGTTCTCTTCAACACCCATTCACATCCGCCACAGTGGCTCAAATATTCATGGATAATATCTTCAAGCTTCATGGTATGCCTAATTCTATTGTCTCTTACACAGACCCCACTTTCACTATAAATTTTTGGCAAGAATTTTTCAAGCTACAGGGAACCCAATTGCATATCAACAATGCCTATCACCCTAAGACGAATGGCCTGACTGAAGTTGTCAACAAGTATTTTGAAACATATTTGAGGTGTTTTGCATCTGAGCAAAATAATCAGTCAGCTCAATGGTTACCCCTAGCTAAATGGTGGTACAACACATCTTACCATACAACTACTCTCATGACTCCTTTTGAAGTAGTCTATGGCCAAAATCCCCCATCAATTCACTCGTATATACCAGGGGTCTCGAAGGTTCAGGAGGTTGACACAAATATTACATTCCAAAAGGATATTCTTCGTTCCCTCAAAGACAATTTGGTCATGACTCAAAATCGCATGAAGCAACAAGCATATCAAGGTCGTTCTGAATGCCATTTTGTTGAAGGGGACCATGTATTTCTTCGACTACAACCTTATAAGAAGACTTCACTCAAAGCTCAACACTGTCATAAACTTGCGCCCAAATTTTATGGTCCTTATACATTGCTCAAGCATGTGGGATTGGTGTCCTATCAATTAGCTCTACCTATTCATTCGAAGCTCCATCTTATTTTTCATGTTTCCTTCTTGAAGAAGGTGATTGGAACTAAGTGCCAAACTCAAACTAGTCTACCTAAGTTGGATGAACAAGGTTCCATATGGTTGCAGACACAAGCAGTCTTATCCCAGAGAGAGCATCGTCTATGTCAGTGCACCATCTAGGAAGTGTTAGTCTAATGGAAAGATACACCTCCAGAAGATGTCGCCTTGGAGTCAACCACCATTCTACAACAATTCCCTCATCTGAAGCCTTGAGGACAAGGTTGTTCTTCAAGGGGGAGGGCATGTTAGGGACCTAACCTCCCTAAACCTTCACGTAGGTAGAATAATATAATTCCATGTAATAAAGGTCAATATTAATAAGGCCTATCAATAAGGAAGAATAAGTCAAATGTAAGAAGACCTAATAGAAGCTTCCGCTTCTAGAAGGATGTTCCTCTAGGTTGTTCTTTTGGATAGATAGATTTAGTATAAATAGAAGTAGATGGTATGAAAAATATTTTCTTGGATATTATTGTAATAGAGCTCTGCTCTGCTGGAGGTTTCCCCCTCGAAGAGGCAAGTGAAAATTGTTATCAATAATCAAAGTGCTCATTCTGGTGTTATTCTGGTATTATTCTCATATTATTCCGGTATTGTTCTAGTTATATCATTGTTTCTCTGCCATTTATAGGTAAAATATTTATGTTCTGCATACTATTTTATATCTGGAATAATATAGTGGGGCCCCTAGTTGAAGAAGTTAACAATGCAAGGGCCCAATTTCACCAAGCGAAGAGAGAGTCATCAAATCTTCATTGATATTCAAGATTGGATGGGCCTACTAGAGAAAAAGAACAAGCCTATTGAGGAGTTATGGGATAAAATCAAGTAGATGAATGCAAAGGCTCAAACCATCACTAACCCTCTAGAGAAGTAGGCTAAGTTTCAAGAAATTCAACTTTCGGATGATCAATTAGATGCACTCCACAAGGCTACATTGGTTGGGAAGAAATTCTTGAGAGAGTTTAGCCTCACATCATAGTCTTCCTATTTATCTATCTAGAAATTGGAGTCCTTTGACGATTCATATAAATAGGCCCTTGTGTAGACTTATACAACAAAACCAAACAATGATAAGGCCTAGGAATTGATTGTTGGATCCTCTATCATTTTGGGTAAGTGGCACACATATTTAGAACAATTTACCAAATTATGTGGTAAATCCTTACATATCATCCTTTAATTGGCCCTTTCATTTAAAAGGAAAGAGGAACCGAGGGGTTGACTTGAGGGTGAGTCAATGGTTGTGGTTCAGGGCTTGTTGGCCTCTTCAATTTAGGGGAAGCTACAAAAAGATCGATCAATGAGAATGCACCATAATGTAACACCCCCCTTTCTAAACCTATGATTATGTGTAATTAATCATGAATTATGGTTGCCATGTAATGGAATAAGAACAATGTAAATGTATTATTATTGATTTAAAATTCCAACCAGCTGATTGTGGGGTGAAGCATTGAAATACTGCCCATGATGCCACTAGAGTAAAAAGTGAAGAAACTTAGAGAGCGACTCATCATGTTAAAGATGACCCAAACGTATTTGTCGATAATATTTGATATTCAGATTATTTTCCTCAGCCCCTATTTCAACACAAATCGGATAATGAGGAAGGATGTTAGGTGGACAACCAACTACCCTAGATAAATCCAGATATGGGAGATCAGGCTAGGACAACTAGAATTTTCAGCCCTAGGTACAATAGGGCACCATTTTTCACATCTCGAGATCGACCCCACGAGTTCCTTCTAACAGAAGGAAGGGGAAAAGTTGAGAAAAATCGGGGGGGGTGTACATGCAAGAGAAGGAACGAAGGTAGGTAGAAAGAAGAAGGTCAGATGAGAACTATAAGGGGAGTTCAGATTCTAGAGCTAGGGGGAGAACTATGTAAAAACACAATAAAGGAAAAAGATATTAAGCTCTGGAGTTTGGGTGGAGAGTCCAGAAAACCCAACCTGTGCTAAGAAGGCTGCAATATTGATACTGGGAAGGTATCTGACAAACCTCGTTGAGGCTTGAGCCAAGTGGGTGTGAGGAAATCCTTAACCATAGTGGTGTGAAGGAGGGTAACCTTCACATCCCAAACTCCTGTAGAACATGAGTGAGATTTTCCCTGGTGGTATCATGGCTTAGCACGAGGGTGGTCTGTTGTCAAAGTTACAGAGCACATTGATCCAGATTATTTTCGGAATGAAATGAAAGCAGAGATATTACAATGAAATACTCATGAAAATTTCTAGAAATAGAGAAATACAACAATACTTGATTTCTATTAATGAAAGAATTGTAAAGAGACTGTAAAATATAGAGTGCAAGACTCGCTACAATGGTGGCAACTTTATCTCTGAGAAGAGATGTGACGACTACACTCATTCACAAGAAGATCATTACAATGAGGCTCTGAAGGCATTTTTATGATAAACATTAATTCCAAAACCTTAGACATCCAAAAACCTAACCCTGGGAGATGAAATGCCAAAATTCATGTGGGCCCCGTTTGGGTAAGTTAGTACATTAACTTCCTGGGGTCGTAACTTTTGCATACAATCTCCATTTTAGGCAAGTGATAGGCTGTTGGAAAAGTATTTTCGAGAACTACGCATTATGCCACCAAACTCTGAATCCATCTATAGTTTGACTGTGGCATGCCAAAAAAACCATTTAGGGCCCCAAAACAGCCCTCGAAGTACATAAAGATGTGCCGACATGAAAACATGCAAAATAATCCAGTGAGATTAGGTGGGAGGCCACTAGTATCCACCTGGAATATGTGTAGGTATTTAGACATACCCAGAAGTGTAGAACCCACAATTACAAAGAAGTACAAAAGAATGTGCTAAACTAAAAACTGACAAGAGGAGTCAGTTGGAATAGGTGGGTGGCCACCAACATCCACCTAGATCAGTCCTGCCCCGTTAGGAAGGAATGGTCTCCATTGTGTTGAGTGCTAAGGGAAGAGAGGAAATCATTTTATGAATCCGAATCTTGGTGAGTTGCATGCCTTGTTGGAGAATTTGTGTTTCTTGGTCTGTGGAAGACTATCACAAACCTGTTGCTGGCGGGGTTGAATCTACTCCACCAACCTGTTGTCTCTGGGTTTGACGGGGCATTGTGTATGCACCACTGTAGGTGAATAAATAATATATTCTTTCTCTTCGACAATCATTTTTTGCTGGATAGAAGGTGTTGAGGCTGCAGGGGTTGTAGCGGTCTTCTGTGCATCCTTTGAACAAGTTGTGAAGAGGATGAATTTTGCAGTATGAGAGATTACCTTACAGCACTTTTTTGGTGGAGAAGTAGACGGAACTACCTCTGGTATCATATAGAGATGACCTCCCAGAGTAATAATGACACTACAGGGTCTAGAATCATAGACAATATGACATTTCCACATATATGGTTGGCCCAAAACAACATCACAGACATCAAGAGGGGAAACATGACACACTACCTCATCCTTGAAGGGTTGAAATCCATAGGACAAGTGACATTGTTGGATGACACGGAGATCTTGTCCCTGGTGAATCCACCCGATGTTGTATGGTTGTGGGTGTGGTGTTATCGACAACCCCAACTGTGTGACGGCCTTAGATGAGATGAGGTTCTTCTCACTGTCGTTATCAACAATGAAATGCAATGGTCTCCCCTTCGCCCACATCTATGAATGGAAGAGGCGCTCCCCCTCTTTAGGATCTACTGATTCTTTTGTTTGAATTGTTGTGGTTGTTATAACCCTAAATTGCACCACACATGCTTACCTAGCA
>JASDQU010187028.1:0-12432 GCA_032191745.1 Picea mariana | reverse complement strand
AAAAACATAGCAAGATCTAGCATATGCCTTTGCATCCTTGAAGAGCATGGCCGACCATAGTCCATCTTGGAGGACTTTCTTCATAGTGGGATTTCCTCCAACATGACCTCCCGCAACTCCACTGTGGCACTCCCACAATATGTCTTGTCTTTCATGATCTAAGACACATCTCCTGAGGATGCTATCTAGGCCCAACTTATACAATTTCCCTGCAATCAATTGATATTCCGCTGCTCTAACCACCATATGATGTTTTTGAGTTGCGGAGTACATCTCTGGGCAGGCCCCTGTACTTAAGAAGATTGCTATGTATTCCAGTTATTCTGGTATGGCCTCAACCCTGAACAGGTCTGCATCAGGGAGCTGATCATCAATTGCTCCACCACTTTCTCCTGACTCTAATCTAGACAGGTGATGAGGCCCTACGTTTCATCTTCCAGGCTTAATGATAACTTCAAATGAAAATTCCTAAAACAATAATAACCATCGACAAATTCTTCCTTCTAGAACAATTTTGTTCACTAGATATTTTAAATCATAATGATCAATAAACAACTTATAATGAAAACCTAACAAATAATGTCAAAACTTTTGCAGAGCGTAAGTCATAGCTAAACCCTCCCTTTCTGTGGTTGTATAGTTGCACTCAACTTGTGAAAACTTCTTGCTAGAAAATTAGATAGGATGATCCATGGATCCATCTCTTGGTTGTGCTAAGATGGCTCCTAAGGTAATACCTGATGCGTCTACATGCACATGAAATTCATTTTCCCATTTTGGAAATATCAGAATAGGTGTTGTGATGAGATTTTCCTTTAGGATATCAAACGCTTTATCCCACTCTGGGGTCCACTGGAACACGTCTGAATTCTTTAGTATATTTTCCATAGGTGCTGTGATTTTTTCATATCTTTTGATAAACCCGCGATAATATCCCATGTGCCCCAGCGTGGAGAGAAACTTATTAACACTCGTAGGTGGAGAAATATTCACAATAACCACAACTTTAGTTGGGTCTACCAATACTCCTTCTCAGCATAATATATGGCCTAACAAATTTCCATGTGGCACACAAAAGATACACTTTCTGAGGTTCAACGATATATGAAATTCTCTACATCTGTCAGACATCAGATGTAATAGTGCTATGTGTTCCTTGAGCAGACTGTATACCATCCAATCATCCATATAAACATCTATAAACTTATGGATAAATTCTTGTAAAGATGTTATTACAATCCGGGAAAAAAATGTAGGGGTGTTCTTTAGGCCAAATGGCATTACATTATATGAAAATGACCCCCATTTTGTTATGAATGTGGTCTTCCTTTTTTCTTCTTCCGCAATCCTTACTTGGTGATACCCCAAAAATCCATCTGTAAATGAGTAAGATTCTTTGCCTGCAACCTGTTCTAGCACCTAGTCAGTAAAAGGTGTTGGGAAAGGGTCATGCACATAGGTAGAATTAAGGATTCTGTAGTCTACACAGGCCCTAATGTCCTCTATGCCTTTCTTTCTCTGGATGACTATTGTTCTAACCAATTTTGCTTCTTCCACTACAAAAATAAGTCCAACTTCTAGAATCTTGTCTATTTCCCTCTTAACCTTCTCTTTCACTCCAGGGTTAAGGCAATATGGTCTATTCCTTACAGGATTTGATCCTAGTTTTATTTCAATCTTCATCTCTCCCATAGCTCCTTTGATCCCTTTTAGCTCTGAAAATGTCTTTGGGAACAAGTCCTCATACTCTCGCAACGAGCTATGTATTTCTTGGCTAGTTTTCTCATCCCAATAATCTCCCACCATATCTATCTTAGGTTGCTCTGCGGTCCCTATATTGAATTTGCGCAACTTCAATGGATAATTATAAGAACCATCAGTCTGGTTGGGCATGATATTTTGATTTCTCTGCTTCCCTCTATTTACTTAATGGCTAATTTTTTCTATTCTTCTAAATCATCATGGCTTTCCAAATCCTTCTCAATATTATAACATTCTATAGGTCTATTATCCAAGTCTAGATGAAGGTTAGACTGAAGTTCTTGGCTATTCTTTGCACATACCACTAGGTCTTATTTCCGTTCACCATTATCTGTAAAAAGGATTTCTTTAATTCTTTGCAGGACTATTTTAAGCTCAAGGTACTTACTTGTAAATGAGAAGTCCTTACAAAAGTGATCTATTAACATTTTCTAGTCGCTGGTCTATCTTCTAGTTTCTTCATCCACATACCAAGATTTCATAATTGGACCTAGTGAATGGGGAAATACTTGAACCCAGAAGAGAGATGGTATTCAGGCAACTTGCCATTATCTAACACAATTTTCAATATGTGCTTTGGGATCAAACTATCCGTTGAACAATTGTGAAACTTGGAAATACGTCTGCATCTTTGATTCTAGTTGTTCCTTATCTTGAAATCTATATTGGATAGCTTGCTTCAAATATTCCAAGTTCCCAACTAAGGCTTTGTGATTACTCCACCATCTGGCAGGGGTGTCCTAGAGGGGTAAATCCAACACTGAGATCCTTTGATCCTCCGCTATATTTTCTTCCACGCTGACCAAAAAACTATCAAGTTCTGAGGTACCATCATATAATGGGTCTTCTGTGACCTCGTTTTCGACCCATCTAGTTTCTCTGACAATTGCGCATATTATTGAAAATATTTCATATGAACCTTGCTTCCAACTGTCAAATGCCAGTTCTAAATCTTCGTCCGCTAATTGTATGCTCCTCCAACTTGCTGATCCATTAACAATAGGATTTATGTAGTCTTCTCTCATTCCTGTTGTTATAGTGTACAACTGATCCAAGTCTTCTCCCTCCATATTGTTGTTCATTGGCTCTGTTTATTGAGGGCCTACATACAGATCCAAGGGCTGAACTACTTTTATTCCATCTGCCTCAAATTTCATAATGTCTTTATTTAGGTCAATCATCACATAGTTTTCATAAGCCCAATCAATACCTGTAGTGTAAGATAAGGGTCCTTATCCCCCATGATTTCGATCACCTCAAAATCAACTACAATTTTCAGTCCTGCAACATCTATTTCCACATTCTCTAGTCTTCCTATTGGGAAAATACAATACTGATTGGCCATTCTTAGTTGGATTGGGAATAGGTTAATTGGGGTTTTCCTATAGATTCCCAAATCTTTTTTAGTAAGTATATTAACATCAGATCCTAGATCTATCATGACATCCTTAATCTCAAATTCATCTAGTTGGGTTGCTAATCTAAGCTCTTTTCCAATCTGTACTTTCCTTCTCTGCACTCTCTGAGTATTATTCTCAGGAATATTATTCTTTATTCTTGTTTCTGGAGATTCTTCATTTCCTAGAACTAGGTACAGTTCATTGTGCAACTTTTCTGTCAACTGGTGATTTCCATGAATATCAGAAAATAACTGAAGCCAAAGGTCGACTACATTTTGTGGTTGCTTAGGTTGTCTCATTGGGACTACAGGGTTTTTGGGTGCAGGAGGTGAAGAAGGGACTTTCAAAATCTTAGGGTAAACAATAGGCTGAGGGGGTTTATCTTGCATCTCAGGGCCATGGATATTCTGAAATATTTCTATGGAATTTTTAAAGAATTTATTATGTTTCAGAGGATCATACCCGTCCTCCTTAGGCACTACTTTCTGGATCTGAGGTAAATTGTCAGCATCTGCGCCAATATTTACCCCTCCTTGAGTAACAATATTAAACTTGGGAATTTGTCCTCTAATAACTCTTTTTATCTCTGAAAAGATGAGGTTAGTTACTCATCGATGTACCTGATCATCCCATTTTTCAATTATTTATGGGCAATCTTCAGTTGCTTTCCCATTGGTTCTGCAGTGAGAGCACCAAGGCCGCCTCAAATGAGGAAACTATCTATCCATATGGATTTTCTCATCACAATTGTAGCATCTACTTGGTCCTCTTCCCTCAGTTCTTCCTCCTTTGAAGTCTCCTCCAGCTCCACTTCCTTGACCTCTTCCTGGTCCCTGAGGGGTTTCATTCACCTTAAATGATGTTGATCTAGCCTATCTGCAAGTGATTACAATGCTCTACACTGATTGGTAGCATGTGTGGTAGATACACAAAACTCAAAATGCACAATATTCGGTATTGTTGAATACTTATGAATAATGGGACATTGTCTTGGACCATGCCCATGGAATCAAGAAATATCACAATACTCAAATGATGGCGCTGCTTGATTACCTGGAAAAACATGATATGGGGTTGGGGTATGGAATGGTAAATTCATGGATACTTTTGCAACTCCTCCCATGGGTCCTGGTAAAGGTCCCATCAGCTTCTAAGGAGGTCCCATTCCCCTCATTCATGGACATTTGCTCACCAGATGTCTCTTTGTGTAACATTTGGTACACCAGACTTGCGGTCATCTTGGTATCAGTATCGTAAACTCTTGAATCTTCTCTATGAGCGCTGATATTTTCCCTTGTAGTTGCGCCAAATTTGCATCTGTTGGGGGTCTGGTCACTCTCAGGATCCCCAAATATCCTGCCATGGCTTCAATCTTCATTGATTGTTCCAAGGCACTTGTCAAAGTGGCTATCCACTGTTGTGTTAACGAAATCCATGTCAGAGGTATAAATCCATGGATATACTATTCTCTTTAGTGTTCCTCATGAATTGGATGCACTAACCTCCCTTTATTATCTTTAAACTTATGGCTATATTCCTAGGCCGATTCACCTTCCCTTTGATGAATTTCGAGCAACTGTGATAGAGCTTGTTGTTCTGACTGAGGTAGCTTAAACTCCACTATGAACTTTGTTCGTATCTGGTCAAGTGTGAAATCTTGACCTTGCACTCCTGGTACTCTTGGATCAATGGAATTCATGTACCATTTGAGATCACGAACTCTCAAAGTAGTATGGAACTCAACCAATTTATTCACATCTAGAGTCCCTCTGGACCTCCAGATTGCTTCACATAAGAACCAATGTTGCTCAAAATCTCCCTTACCCCATAATTCTGGGTATCTAGCAATCAAACCTCCTGTGTTACCAACCATTGTTGATCTTACTTCTCCTATGAAAATAAAACCTAAAGTCCCTGGTTGTGATCTACCAGGGGATCCAAATATCCTCTGAGTATTCATGTCTCCTGGTTGTTACTAATTGATTGGCTGTTACAAGAATAGCATAAGAAGGTAGTATATAATTTACCACTTGTATATAAGACACTTGGGGTATGGATGATTCGAGGTTGGTGCCACTAGCTTCGGGTGGGTTTATTTGATCTGGGGGGTCTCCTTTTCATCCTCTTGAGTAGTCTCTTCAACCGGATTCCTGATCTTTCCTGGCATTGGGGTTGAATCTTCTCTCTCTTCTTCAAGATCCATGTCGAATTCATTTTCTCTTCTACACCTTTTCCTTCTTCTCCACCCTCCTGGGGACTTCTTTCTCTCTGTGCTTCTCTCTCACTTAATCTTTGACTGGCCATTCTTTCTTATCTTCTCATATTTCACAACTCTTCCATCTTTCCTTCCTTTACTTATCCTGGTCCAACTTATTTCCACAACTTCTCAGACTATTTTACTACTTTCTTTATCTTACCGCACCACCACTTCTCAACTATGACGGCTCTTTTCAAGGCTCTCTCATCTTTTGATTCCATTTCTTGCTACTTCCCCATTTGTTAAAGAACCCTCTCCCCTATCTCAGGCCATGAATCCATCTCAAACTCACTCCACCCCAAGAGAGGGTGTTTACACTTCCATCTCAATCGGGGACATAGTCAACATCCCCTCTTCCATCAAGAAAACCTTAATACACAAGGAGATTTATCTCAACAGTCTTCCCCTTGTGTCTTTCTTGAAATTTGCTTCTTTCCATGAGAAATATTGGTTATTCTTAGCTACAAACTCGATAATGTATCCCTCTAACGTTGTATTGACCCAGAAATTGATCACTCGCGTTACCGGACGATCCAACCGATGAAGTGCTGCAATATTTTATGTATCCCAAGCATAGGTATTCTTGAATTGTTCTTGGAATTCCGGAGCCTCTTGGAGCCTATTTATCCAATGGAAAAGTTCTTCCGGGAACTTAATCCAAAATATCTCATACTGGTTAGTCACTCAATCTTTCTGAGTAAAAGACTACCTCTCTTGTATCTTTCACAAATTTTCCTCTCAAATTTGCTTCTTTCCATATGAAGGATTAACAATTTCTCTCCCACCAGTGGTGAATATCAGATCTGTGAATCTGTGGAGTCATTCTCCCTACGGGTTCCCTTTTAACGCAGGTCCTACACAGGTCCTGACAACAAAACCATTTTGTTGGCGTGAAATTGATCAAACCAGGGTCCTTCTAAGGTTACCAACAAAAGGCACCAAGTAGTCTAGAGAATTGGCATTTTCATCTCCTCCGAAGAGAAGAAGTCTCACCTAAAGCGTAATCAAGACATAAATATAGGGAAGAGAAAGGAGAATACTTAGGTGGGTTTCCATAACCTTCAATATTCACCATGATCTTTCACAATATAGACTAACTACAGAGCAAATCTGAACTCATTCATACTAGAACTAAAGATACTCAAGTTTCGAAAGAATTTGTAAACAAAGATATCATATTGATCTTATCAAGCATAAAGAATTACTTTGAAGAGACAATTCATAAGAATAAACACAAAATGACACAATATATTTCAAAATTTTTGGTCCTTCTTCATCTATTATCATCAGAGCTTCTCAGATACAATCTCAGAGATACAAATTAGTACTCTGTTACAAACTTCTGGCTCTGGGCCCATGTCATAGAGCTCTATCTACCCTTTTCCCAGAACTGTATACCAATTACAATTACATAACCTTTTCTCAACTACACCCAACCACAATATCCAACCTAACAATAACAGCTAAAAACCCAACCCTTTTACAATAGTATGCATCTCATATATAGGCTAAGTGGGATCTTCTAGTTTTGGGCTCGCATGCTTTCTTGTTCTGTTGTAACTACTTTTTCCTTGCTGGTGTTGCGCTGTCCCTTTCCGCAACCGATTTATGTTTCTTTACTTGCTCCACTATCCAACTCTTTTGTAGTTTGCGCAACTCATGTTTGACCAAAACTGGGATTGTAGTACTTCTTGAGCAGCTTCAAACTGAAAAATGAAGGGCCCAATAGACCAGTTTCCAAGAGGCCTTGGGAACGCAACTGAATTTTAGTACAACATATCACCTAGAGATAAACAGACAAATAGAAAGAACGAACTTGATTTTGGGGGATATGTTTCTTATGTATTTAATGGACCAACATAAACATTGGGAATAATTCTTTCCATTGGTAGAGTTTTCATGAAACAACAATTACAAGAGTACTATTAAGATGGCACCATTTGAATTTATTTATGGGAGACCGTGTCAGACACCGTTGAGTTGGGATCGACTTGAGGATAGGGTCCTGGTAGGACCAGAAGTGATCCAAGAAATGGAATAATATATGCAATCGATAAGACACGGGATTAAAGAATCATATGATCGACAAAAGAGTTATGCTGGTGTGCGTCACATTGATTTCAGTTATGAGGTTGGCAACAGAGTTTTCATGTGGGTAAAATTGAAAAAGAGTTCGATCAAGTTTGGAAAGGGTGCTAAAATGTCTCCTAGGTTTGTGGGACCTTTCAAGGTTGTGGAAAATAAAGGACCCATGGGTTATCACCTAGCCTTGTCTAATTCTTTGAGGCATATGCATGATGTTTTTCATGTATCTGTTTTGCAACATTATGTTTCTGATCCATCACATGTGATTGACATGAGTTATTTGCAGGTGTCGAACAAGGGTTCTCTCATGGCAGAGTCAAGCTGCATTATGGACCATCGCATTCGATAGCTATGATGTCAAATATTCGATCAAATCAAGGTCCAGTGGGACAACTATAGTCCAAACTCGGCTACCTAGGAGGACACATACGAGATGTGTCAACAATTTCCTTACTTGTTTGATAGATTAGATTTATAGATCTATGTCAGATACCTTTATTTACTTTCATTTTTATATTGTACAACTTCAGGATGAAGTTTAAAATAAGAGGGGGTGTATGTAACATCCTATTCTGCTGAGCACACTTTTATTGAATTATTCTTTGAGGACATTTGCGTGCAAGTGATTCGATTATGGTACATTGTGATTTCATTCCGATTATGGTTTATATATGATGATGATGTATTGTGCCTTATTGTTATTTTGATGTATATGTATTGACAGATGCTATTGACAATTTTTCCTGAGTGTGTAGGATACATGACATGTTATGTAACATCCCCGACCACCCAATCCAGTCCATGCTACTCCAAATAACGCTCTGTTACCAATCTATAACATCCCTATCCACCCAAGTTGGGCCATGCTACTAAGACAAACTTGTTTTGCGAAAATATTCACATATAAAACTTAACAGGAAATAAATAGAGATAACATATGATATTCATATATATATATATATATATATATATATATATATATATATATATTAACACTCTACTCATACACATAATCATGCATGGATCAAAAAGAATACATACAATATTCATAGGCAACCCCATAAATATAACAAGATATATAGGAAATACTCATCATTATAGCATGTACAAAGACACAACATGTCGGATCAGGAATTCTCAGAGCTCTGTGGCTTTTACTGGACTCCCTCCAGGAGAACTCACTTCCTCAACACACTCTCTCACATGAAGAGAGTTGCTCACAGGCATGAAAACCTGCTTCTTCTATCCATGGGCCTGACAACCCGCTTCTTCACTCCCTCTCCTCCACACACGGGCACGGTGATGACAACAACATAAAATATACTTGGGAACAATAGTGGTGGAATAATACAAAGAAAACCCGCAAGGTACAGGTGTAGAAAGGGTGTCAATTCGGGTTTATTGCAGAGGTTCGATGTGGTTCAAGAATACAACAAGGCATACTAGGGTACTCGTGCTTGTTGTATGCGCTGGTGCAAAAATTCCAAGAGAATCCCCCAAAACAGTATGAATTCTCACTTATATTGGATGTGCCTAAGCTGACACATGGCACTCATGAAATATGTTCCTCTCCATTTGGAAGTTGTACCCCTTTTTCCAAAGGAACTTAGGATATATTCATATCCCACTCACAACATTTAGAATAATAATATATTATTCTATTTGACTTAATCTCTTAAGCTTAGCCCCTCATTCCAGCATCTCATCCCCCTTCCCTTACCCAAACTAGTGGAGCTTAGTCCCCCATAACTCTTTCTTTGTGGTGGATCTACACACAACGATGTATTTTTATTAATATTATCCATAATTACATATGCAAAATCAAGCCCACTCAGCCTTAACCTCTAGGATCTTTGGCCTAATACACACATAAGCCTACCAACTTATAATACTTGGCTCACAATCCTATAAAAATCATTACATTCATAATTAAAACTGAGGCTCGACCTTCAGGGTATTACAATCCCCTCCCCTTATTTTTTCACTATCCTCAGTGCAAGTGATTTATAAAACATCCAAAAGATGTTCAAAATATTCAAAAACATATGGGTATTCTTCCCACATAGCATCTTCACTCTCCCACATTGTGTCCTTAGGACTGTACCAGGTCCATTGGACCTTTACCAACCTTATGGATTGATTCCGGAGTTTCTTGTTCTTCTAGTCTAGTATGTGCACTAGGTGTACCTATATAGCACCTTCTTGCTCCACTTGAATCACATTCCAATCAATCACATGATTAGCATAACGTATATACTTCTTGAGAAATGAGACATGAAATACATTATGAATAGTCATGGATGCAGGAAATGCATGCATATATGCTACCAGTCCAATAGTTTCTAGGATTTCAAGTGGCCCACAATATCTGGCGTCCAACTTGGAACAATTTACCAACTTCATGGAACTTCTGTTGGATTTCACCTTCAATAAAACATGATCACCCACTTTAAACTCCATGTGGGTTCTATTCTTGTCAACATATCTTTTCTGCATGTCTTGGGAAACCTTCAAATTCTGCTTAATTTGCGCAGACCCCCTCCCACTCCTTGGGGCTGCTCGACCTCCCGGTCTAGGATATTTAAATTCATGGAGTCAGATCGACTCTTCGGGCTCCTCTTGGAATCCCAATTGATTTTACACAGACCATCTTTCCTCCTAAGGTGCAGGTCGTATGGTACCCACGAGCCCTCTCCTTAGCACTATTCGAATCTCAATGCCAACAGGCGCTAGATTCTTCCCGCTAGTCCCTCTCTCCATGTGACCTCAAGCTATTACTCGGGGCTTAATCTCTTTGGCACTTCAAACTCCAGGCTTTATCCTTTTCAACTACATTCGTCGCAAAATTCTTTTAACCCCGAACTGTGAACATAAACAACGTGAGGATCAACGGTCCCTGTCACTTCCTTAAATCAATGGCCCACCATAATTTTGGGCTTTGATTCTTTAGGTATTCTCCCAACTCTGCACCCTCTTTCTTCTGGAGTACCTATCCTCTGAAATACGTGGATCTCCGCCATGCATCCTTCTAGATCCAAAGGTCCATATCTTCTCTGTCCATCATGACTTCATGAGGGTTGTGTTAAGCCCTAATATTGGCTTATTACCCATTAATTGGGGCATATTATATTAGTAATTTTATTTTATTTATGTCAAATTTAAGCCATTAGTTGTAATTATACCTCCTAGTCTCCTATATATACCAAGGAGACATTTTCATTTTGAATCATCTTGTACTTGAACATTTAAGTGGGGTAAAAGGAGGTTTCCCCCTAGAAGAGGCTTATTATCTGAAATTATCTCTTTTTCAAGGCGTTGAGTACTTTTTCTGAGGTTTTTCTATGCTATATTGATATTTGGTTCTTAACATATGGTATCTGAGCTCAAGGCCTTGGGGTTTTAGTGCTACATCTGAAACACCTTTGAATTTTCTCTATAACATTTTTTCTACAACATTTCATGAGGAACGGCTTGGAGGATATTTAGTAGACGGATCAAGGTATGTTGGGATAAAAATTCAGCTCCTGGGGTATTATACATTCAGAGATACAGCCTGTACAAGATAGGGTTTTGGAATCATCCTGAACTGAGCCATTGTGGAATTTTCGCTATAAATTTTTTTTTGTAACATTTCAGACCCTAAAATATAGAGGCTATTCACATAAATTAGTAAGGTATCTATGGTAAAAATTTCAGATTCTATGTCATCTTAAATTTGTATATACACCCTGCATAACATAGGGTATATGACTAGTCCTATTGACTAGTCTCAAGAAGGTGTTCCAAGTAAAACAATCATAACTTCTTCCTAGAGTATCCAAATTGAGTGGGACTAGTTTCATTGGATCATGGACAGTCTGTAGTATTTTGGGTGTGATATTTAGAATTTTATATCAAATATTTTGTGCAGGGCATGCTATACAAGTGAGATCTCCTGGAAATGCCAAAAATCGGCAAGTTGTGGGGAAGTTACCGTAAATTCCACTTGGCACATCCAATTTTGATCAGACCTGTGGCATTGCAGAGAAGAAATATCAGAGAACTGTATAAAATAAATTTTCATACCCAGAAGGGTCGAAACTTGGGAGATACAACAAAAGAAAGATTTTCTAGCAGAACCACCTCAAAATCAAGGTTTAAAAGTGATACTTGGCCAACATGCCACCCAAAAAGGGAACTTCTACACCAAATAAGCTTCTAGACAATCCTCCTTGGACTCTTGATGAAGGTGAAGAAATGCGTAGGGACATAAATGATTTACAAAATAAGATAGTAACAAAATATGAACTACAAGAGATGATGGAGGGTTTAAAAGGGGAGATCATGGAAGTATTGAAAAATTTCGTCACAGAGAAGACACCTGAAAGTGAAAATGCATCCCATGAAATTCATGATGAGGACACAAGGAAGGATAATCAAGAATGGAGAAACTCCAACTTTCGTTTGAAGACCAACCACATTCCTAAGATCGATATGAGGAAGTTTGATGGAAAGGACCCAATCACATGGATACTTCAGATGGCACAATTCTTTGATCTTCATAATGTGCCACATACACAAAAGGTACGAATTGCTTCTTTATATTTAGAACCTAATTAGTTTGTATGGTATCGATGGATTTGTTCTCGCAAATCACTCGTTACTTGGAAAATTTTCACGAAATAAATGATAGCACACTATGAGTATTTAGGGAGCAATACCTTCTTTAGCCAATTGATAAATCTCAAGCAAAAGGGTTCAGTTATCGACCACAATGAGAACTTCCAAAGATTGAATATAAAGGTAACCGATATTCCAGATGAGCACTTGATTGATGTATTCATAGGAACTTTAAAGGATAACATTCAACATGAGGTTCGCCTTTGGGAACCCAAATCATTGGAGAATGCATTTAAGGTGGCAAGAAATGTTGAAAGTAAAAATATGGCT
>JASDQU010187025.1:1596-20550 GCA_032191745.1 Picea mariana | reverse complement strand
GATTTTTTTACTTCTTATGGTCATATGCTCATGATATATTGAATGCAATAATAAATGATATACTACTGATAAATTTGAAGCTTATATATTGTGGTTAAAAGTGGTAAAAATTCTCATACTGATTCATCCCCCCCCCCTTCTCAGTACTCCAATAATTGGTATCAGAGTAGGTTCCTTCAAGAAAATAGTTTAACCACTGGAAGGAAGATCATGGATTATGCTATATTTTGGGTACCATAGTTTGATGGTCAAAATGGTCAGGGATATGAAATGTGAAGCATAAAAATGAAAGTGTTTTTACAGGCACAAGGGTATGATGTTTTGCAAACATTTTTTACAGGATACATCGGTTCAAAGAAACCGAAGAGTGCAACCAAGAAGGAACTGAAGAGAAACAAAAAAATAGCAATGTATTTCATCTTGGGAGGATTACTGGATTCAATAAAGAATAAAGTGGGACAATTTCCATCAGCCAAAGAAATTTGAGATAAGCTATATAATGTCTACTCTGAGGGATCTCATAATATCACAGATCTAGAGCATACAAATCATAATAAAGAAGATGCTAAAGCCAAACAAGAAGAAATATGCTCATCATGTCAAACAGATTCAAAAGAATAAGATTGTGAAGAAGGCATAGTAGATCTTGAAGAAGAATTAATCGGTGCGTTAGATGAACTAAAGAAAGAAAGAGAGGAAAGAAAGTATCTTAGAGAATAATTGATCAAGCTAAAGGAAGGTTTTCAAATCCTTGAACAAGTCCAGTAGGTGATTATGAACCTAAAAGTCCAAAAGGAGAGGCCCGAAGGATTGAAGAACATACAAAAATCAGTTGGAAGAAAAACAATGTTTGGAAGCCGAAATAGTAGCACAAAGAAATGAAGTAGAGAAGAGAGAGAATATTTTGATAGATCATCTCAGATGATGAATAAAGAAGAAGAGGTTGAGAATCTTGAAGAAGAAGTTGTCACATTGAGAGTTAAAATCATCAAGCTCAGCAAGAATGTTGAAGAAAGAGAAACATCCACATCATTAGTAAATAAAGTTGAACAGAAGAACTCCAGGTTTCCAAAAAGGAAGAATGAAGAAAAGGGTAAGAGTTATGCAGAATTCATCAAAGGCCCTATTAAGAAGGAATAATGAAATCCCTCAAAGAAGATCATTCTAGAAATGAATAAGACTCAAGAAGAAGATTACAGAAGAGACAGATATCAAAGAAAATCCTACACTTTCAAGAATCAAAGAAGCTTCAATAATTATGAATGAAACAACAGAAGAGAAGATCATGATCAACCAAGGCTTGAGTTCAGAAGGACTACATCACAAATAAGATCATTCATTCCCAGGTATGAAAATTTATTTTATGGTCATTTTTTTTGTTTGTACTGACTTTGGACATAAAGCTACAGATTGTAGAGCTTATGGAAGAAATGATCAAACAAGAAATGCATATGTGACTCCATATAATATTTAATGTTAAAAATTCCATAACTATGGACACATGACCCATTATTGTGTAAGTGTGATAGAGCCCTCCATGAAAGAAAAAATCGATGTCATATACACAAAGGTTTGGAGAAGAAAAGAAATATAAGAAGAGCAGGTGAATAAAGAACAGGTCCCATAGATTGCAATATTTTTAGTAGTGTGAGAAAGACAAGAAGAGAAGGTGAATAAAGCGAAGGTCCCATAGATCCCATGATTTTCAGTAGTGCGAGAAAGAAAGGAAGAGAAGGTGAATAAAGAACAAGACCAAGAGATTGTACTCTCAGGATTTTTAGTGCAAGATCATAATGAAGCCATAGGAAAAAAGGAAGAAGTCAAAGATTAGGAAGATGATTAATCTGCATACGAAGAGGAAGATTACTCTGCATTAGAGTGGGTATTTTTCTTAGCCATCCAACTTGGAGACTCCCAATAAATATGAATGTTGAACAGAGGGAGTCTAAGTAGCATCTCTACAGATCAAAGAACTATCTTTTGAGTAGTTTAAAGTGTTTGCAGATTAGTTTGATGACATAAGTGTGGAATGTCTTGTAACAGTTTGGTTTTGGAACACATACCCATGCAGGTGTCATTTGGCAGTTAAATAGAAATAGGTTCGTGATTGTATTACACGTATGTATTTAGGAAGGGATATACTCAGTACAGGTTGTTTCAAACATGTAGAGTATGATTTGTAGATAGAGAAGACCAGTTGACATATTTGATTTAATCTGAGAAACAAGAATATGTGATGATCATTTGCAGCAGAGAATCCTTCATAATAGTACAGTGACAAATGGGTCAGCATTGTGGATAGTTGAGTAGCAGATTTATGGATAGAGATGGATTTATGATATCATTGGTAGGTCTAGACAGAGTATATTTACAATTGGAATCAATGGAATCAGTGGAAAAGTGAGATGCTTAGAAGGTACAGAAGACATGGGTCAAAGAAGATGCATAACAGTGGATTAACAATTGGAATTGTCAACGGAATTCATATTGTCATAAGGAAATCATTAAACAATATGGTCAAGTGAACATGACAAGTAAATGAAGAAATCAAGTATTGAATGCTCTTTATATATGACAGTGAATTACAAGAGGAAGCACCAATGGACAAGCAGCCCTAGAAGAGAGGAAAGGAAACATATATAGGTATTCCTACATTGATCTACACTACATCTTGCAGATAATTCAAGGGGAGAGAATCATCAGAGAAATATATCAAGAAAGAAAGATAAGAAGCATGTAGACAAGGAGAGTTATCCTTTTTCCCATGATGTCAAAGGGAGAGAAAAAGAAATATCATAAGAGTAAGATTCAAGCGCATGAAGTCAGAGATGGATTATTCAGAGAAGGTATACTTTCAGGGGAGTCACTCTTTATTGATATCAAAGAGAAGAGGAACTTGGAAAGAAACATGAGGAGAGAAACATATGAAGAGAAAGAACAAAAGCATGAAGATAGGGGGAGTAGCCCCAAGGAGAGATACCATTTTCCATTTATGTCAAAGGGGGAGAGAAACATCAAGAGAAACATTGATGAGGAGTGATGGTCATACGGGGAGCATGAGTAATGGAGTATGAGTGTTTCCATAAATGTTGGTGTTGCCATCAATGCCAAAGGGGGAGATTGTTGGATAGTTGGTTGTCATTGATGTCAATTGTTAGAGAATTTGAGATAGCCCTAAGTTGTTATCGATATTGATGGTGAGTTAGTTTCCATTGATGTCAATAAGATTGGTTGATATCAGCAAATGTGATGGGTGCATTTGATGAAGTCTACAAGAAACCCATAGGTGTGGTCATGATACCTGAAGTTGTTTGAGGAATAAGAAAATGAAATACAATGTAAATAGAGGTAACAAACTCTTAGAAGGATAATCCTCGTCATGTCATTTCCAATGGTATTTTGTATGCCACATGGTTCCTCACGGTTAGGGATATATGACCCCATGAAGTTGGAAGCCCTGAATAATGGTTAAAGAGCCCCTAGTTGGTCACAAGTCAGTTAATGAAACAATTAAGTGATTGTAACAAGAAACCCCTAAATTAAGGAAACAGGTTACTTAGAAAAAGTATAAATACACCTCAAGGAGTCTCTCATAAGTACAATTCACACACATTCATTGAATATCTATCTTGTGAGAATATTTGGTCTATTGGCGAATCTGAGGTTGAGTCTGAGGTAGTGGAGAAATTGCGAAGGAAGAGCAAATGTTTCAAAGCTGTAGGGAGTTTTGGTTTTACTGTAACCCTACTTAAGAAGACCCTCACGAGTCAGCTTGAGGGTGTCACAAAAGGCACCCCGTATGTTGTCTAGTACTTGTCACATGATGCCCCCCGAGACATGAGGTGTTAGCCTCGTGAGGACAAGAAAAAAGAGGAAAAATATGCTAGTGCCAGGTTGTTGAGGACTAAGGTAAACCAACAGGTCTATGTATCAGGATCAGAGGCACCAAGTCAGTTACAAATGTAAAGGTAAGTTATTCTATGTGTTATGAGGTTTCATCTTGGTAATATTGTGGAACATGCTTGAGGCATGACATTGTGAGTTTTTGTATAAGCCTTGAGGCACATATTGGATATATGATACATGTTGGTTGAGGTACATTATTGTTTCATATCTTGGATATATTGGCACATGGTCATGGTAATTGGTTGAGGCATATCATGAGTGATATGGCACATGTTTGAGGTACATGGTCTATGGATGATTGGCATGTTGTTTGAGGTATATGGTAGCACATGTATGAGATACATCTCTTGGTGATGTTGGTACTTGGTTGAGGTACACCTTTGATAATACTTGCTTGGTATATCTAATGGTACATGGTGTATGGAATGATTGAGACATATCATGAGTGATATGGAATATGGTTGAGATACATTGTTTATACATGGTGTAGTGTTGTCACATGGTATGATACATGTGTTGATGTTTGTGATATGGTACATGGTTGTTGTACTTCGTATGATACATGGTTGATGCATGGTATGGTATTGGTTGATGTACATGGTTGAGGTACATGGTATGATACAGGTTGACGTGCATGGTTGATGCATGGTTAATACAATTTTTGGTACATGGTTGATGCTTGGGGCATGGTACATGGTTTTGGCATACGCTTCTGCTATATGGTTGGTTGCATATCATTGATGTTTTGAGATACATATATTGTGATGGTATGTTGGTGATCTTGGTACATTATTGGTACACATTTGACACATGACTAGAGGCATGGTTTGGTGATGTTGGACATCTAGTTAAGAGATGTTCTTGGTGATCTTGGAATATGGTCTATGCGAGTGGATATGGTTTAGTTGATGTTGAGTATCAACGGTGGTGACAGGTTGATGATGGTATATTGAAAGTGACAAGTTGATGATGGCATGTCAGTGACAGTGGCAGTGACAAGTTGATGTGACAGGTTGACTATGACAAGTTGATGTGGCAGGTTGACTGTGATAGGTTGACAGTGATAGGTTGACATGGCAGTGACAGTAACAAGTTGATTGATATATCAGTGGTAGTGATAGGTTGACTGATATATCAGTGGTAGTGATAGGTTGATTCTACACTTATATTTCAAGGCGGAAAGATGGGGCAAGGAAAGGGTTTTGTAGCCTCCTTCTAGTCAGAGCCAGAGAACTTAGGGAGTTGTATCTTCCTTCGGGTTGGAGCCTGTAAACTAGGGGGTTGTAGCCTCCTTCTAGTTTTAGCTAGTAAATCAAGGAATCGTAGCTTCCTTTAGGTTGGATCCTGTAAATAGGAGGTTGGAGCCTCCTTCCATTTGGTGCTGGAGAATTCGAAGTTGGTGCTTCCTATGAATGAATTCTTGATATATATAAGAAAGCATTATGTGGTTTTATCCCATTTGGGATTCCACGTAAATTATAGTGTATTGTGTATTTGATGTGATGTTGTTATTGCTTATGGTTATATGATCATAATATATTGAATGCAATCATAAATGATATATTATTGATAAAGTTGAAGTTTATAAATTATATACTACTAATAAAGTTGAAGTTTATATATACTACAAGAACTAATCTCAAAAGTTCCTTCATTTAATTTGCCCCATGTACTATTTTGTTACTCAAATGATGCAATTATACCAATAAGTCATAATTTGTATTGGTTTGGGCTCACAGAAATATTTTTACTCTCAAACATGAGTTCATCAATTATGAACTTGATAATCATTGGAAAAGAAATGTTTTCACCAAATTTCATTTATTCTATGGGACTTTGAAAAAACAATCATGGATCCTTTTAATTTATTTCTTGTGGGTTTGGGATTTACATTGATGGATTTCTTTTAGTGGAAAAATGCCCAATGATTTTGAAATCAAACAACATCTTCTACTCTTTTACGAGGTCACATGTGACAAGCTTAATAGAGAATAGATTTGTGAAATTTTAATGCCTTGTATTTTCAATTTTTTCATAATTGAAACATATGGATTATAAACATTGTTTGGCATTGACTCGGAAATGCAAAGCTAGAAATTAGCATATAATATTCTCTATCAACATTTTATCATAATATCCTAACCTTAATCTGACAACATATTTACTAAATTATTATGCAAGCTCTATCTGTATGGCCTTACGAACATGTCCTTAATTGAATTTATGAAGAAAGTGAAATCCCACTTTCCAATCCTTGGAATGCATCTTAACTATTAAATTAATTTTATTAAAGAAGGTAAGTTTCTTGCATTAGTTGGAAAAATTAGGAATACCTACTAATAATAAGATCTTTTTATAACTGCTTATTAAAAATCAGTGCAAAATGTTCACTCTATGGATTGTGAGGCTTACCGACAACATTGTATGACCAATTCTCTTTCAGATAAACACCCCAAAAAATAATTGTCATTACTTCAAGGTATCTAACTACAAAGGTTGTTTATAGTTCATACATGTGGCTGATTAGGCTTACTATACTCCTAAAATTTCGAACCTCTACATGTCTAATTGAAACATTTTCTTATCAACATTTAGACTCAACTTTAGGAAAATGACCAAATATTATAATGTTGTAAGGATTGTGAGGAAGCATGTCTAGAATACTACTTAATTAAATATATAGCTTCAACCTTGAAGAGGGTTATATTTATACATAACTTATCAAACATCCATAACTACTTTTAAGTAAATAATATTTTCCAACTAGTAAGTTTATATATGTTTCAATTGGAAGTTTACGTATACCTTATACATGATTTTTTCTATAAATTGGACTACTTCATTTGTCCTAGAAATAATTTGTTTAATGTTGTCCATTGTCTACAAGGCACCTTCTAGCCTTAAGATTTTTTTCTTAATTGAATTTCTAAAGAAAGTGCAAGCACTATTTCCAAGCCTTAGAATACATCCTAAGTATGTAATTAATTTTCTTAAAGAAGGTAAGTTTCTTGCATTAGATGGACGAACTAGGAATACCTACTCACAATAAGATCCATCTATATCTACTTACTAAAAATCAATGCAAAATGTTCACTCTACAAAATGTGAAGCTTATCGACAACATTGGATGACCAAGTCTCTTTCATCTAGGAACTCGCAAACAACAATTATCATTGCTTCACTCTGAAAATTGTGAAGATTATCGACAACATTGGATGACCAATTCTCTTTCATCTAGGAACTCACAAACAACAACTACCATTGCTTCAATATATCTAACTATAGAGTCTATTTTCAAGGAGATTCTTTGATGTGTGTGTAAGGTGAACATTGGTTAGATCTCCTATGAAATCATTTTAATTATATTATTCATCTTATTGTTAAAGCAACAAAATGTTGTGTATTGTGTTTCAATTTAATTTTCCTGTGGTGACTTTGTTGAAAAATTGCAAACCTTAAGCTTTGATGACTTGTCCACTCCTAGTAATGGTTCCATTCTAAAATAGTTACTTAAGGCTTTTTTATGTGGCCGATAAACTGAGATTCATTCACAAAATCTAAAAACCATGCAAACACATGAGAATGGAAAATAAATCTCTTTTATTCCTTCTCCATCCTAACTATTACAATGGAAGTTCAACCCCTTATAACTATTATCTAAGATTTACGAAAAAAACTAATTTTAGAAAAACAGTTAATTTTAGGAAATTCTCGCATCACTCTAAAAATAACCAATAACTAAGAGATAACTAGAGCGACACTATTTTTCAACTCGCTTTTTTGATTAAGTTCATAAACTAAGAGATCACTGATAATTAAAAATTTAAAAATTCCTGTAAAAACACTAAAACCCCAATTTGAGGACTTATATGAAGGAATTTGGCATTAGAAAAGTGTTGAAACGATGTCCTATCTAAATAATCAAATAAAAAAGGCAGTGAAATATTCAAGATTCAACTCCCTGTAAAATTTCATCCCAAATGGATAATCGAGTCAAAATTTATGACCCTCGAAAAATCCCTACATCATTCTCCTATGGTTGAAAAGAATGCAGCTCCTACAAGTTACTTTCTTCAAACTGTTGCCACTTAACAAGATCTAGGTTCAACAAGTCCCCCTCTCTAATCCATGTACTCTCTGTTGGCGCTACGCCTTACCACTAGACCAGATATCAATTGTATTGGCCTTGTCGAGTATGAAAGGTCTTGTTATCTAAAATATGTGCAACATTTTCCTTTTTCTTGCTTGGAATGGCTCGTTGCCAATCCACCTCTACCTCATTGTCATCACCTAGATCATCCCCATGGAAGATATACAAATCAGAAATGTTAAACATAGGGGAGATATCGATATCAGCCGATAAATCGACCTTATGAGCATTGTCGTTGATTTTCTTAAGAATCTTGCAAGGACCAATTTTCTTATACTTCAATTTGTGGTAGGTTCCTCTAGGAAACCTCTCTTTCCATAAATAAACCATCACCAAATCACCTTCATTGAATACCTGGTATCATCGATGAGCATCTTTTATAAAAAAATTATGTTCATTATTGGCTTGCAGTTGTTATCTCACCTGTTGTTGCAACTGTTGCATGTGTTCTGCAAATGCTTCCCCAACATCATTGATCCCATCCACAAGTGGTAGATGTACCAAATCTAGCACACTCATAGGATTTCAACCATAAACAACATGAAATGGAGATTTACCTGTAGATCTATTCACTAAACTATTGTATGAAAATCTTGCTTGAGGTAAAGCTAAATCTCACTGCTTGGGCTTCTCTCCAACAATGCTCTGTAGTAGGTTTCCCAAACTCTGATTTACTACCTCGGTTTTCCCATTTTTTTAGGGGTGATAGGCATTGTTGAAATGTAACTTAGTCCCCATTTTCTTCCATAAATTCCTCCAAAAATGACCCAAGAACCAAGTATCTCTATCATAGGTAATGGTTTTTGGAACCCCATGCAATCTAACAACTTCTGAAAAAAATAATTATGCCACCCTCGATGCATCACTAGTTTTCTTGCAGGCAATTAAATGAGTCATTTTAGAGAACCTATCAAAAACCACAAAAATATAATCATTACCTCATTGTGTGTTTGGGAGCCCCAACACAAAATCCATGCTCAGATATGTCCATGGGCCTGTGGGCACTAGTAATGGAATATACAACCCTATGTTTTTTTAGTGTCTTTTAGCCATTTGGAAAATCCTACACCATGCCACATACATGGTTATATCATTTTTCATCTTCAGCCAGTAATACTTATCTTCAATTAAGGCTAGCATCTTATCCTTTCCAAAATTTCCTGCCAAACCACTACTGTGAAGGTATTTGATAATAGTTTCCCTCATTGAACCAATTGGAATGCATAGTTGTTTTCATTTGAAGAGGTAGCCATCTTGCATAAAATATTCACCCTAATTAAGATCCATGTTCCCAGTGACTGGATTCTTCAACTATTCCACAATCTCTCGAAAATCATTATCAGATGCATAGAGATCCTTTAATGCAGCAAAACCAATTACTTTATTTTCCATGGTTTTCAAAAGAACAATACACTGACTCAGAGCATATGCAACTTGATTTTGTCATCCTAATTTGTGCTTCAGAAAAAAGTTCTATCCTTGTAAGAAAGAAACCCATTTTGCAGGTCTATTGTTCAATTTATTTTGGGTGTTTACATATTTTAATGCAATGTGATCAATAAATAACACAAACTCTTTTGACACTAAATAATGCCTCCAATGTTTCAATGCTTTCACAATTTCATACATTTCTACATCATATGTGGAGTATTTCTTTCTTACCTCATTCAAATTTTCACTAAAGAATGCAATTAGTCTATCTGCTTGGCTAAGTATAGCTCCAATGCCTACATGTGAAGCATCGCAGTCTACCTCAAACACTTTATAAAAATTCAGTAAGGATAATATGAGTGCCTCAGTTACCTTTTTCTTTAGAAAATTAAAACTTTCCTCAGCTTCATTGGTCCACATGAATGTCTTTCCTTTGGTGTAATCTATTATGGGTGCAACAATATTGCTAAAATTTTGAATAAAGTTTCAGTAAAAGTAGTCAGTCCATGAACACTTCTTACCTTTGTTATGCTCCTAGGACTAGGCCACTCCAAAATTTCTCTGACCTTCTCTAAATCCATCTTGACTCCTTCTGTCGAGATGACAAAACCCATAAATACCAAACTTTCTTATAGGAACCTACATTTCTTTAGGTTTGCATAAACTTGTTTATGTTTTCTCAATGCATCCAATATAATTTTTAAATGATGCAAGTGATATTCTTTGTTGTTACTGAAAACTAGGCTGTCATCAAAATAAACAACAACAAACTTACCAATATAAGGTCGAAGAACATTGTTCATCAACTGCATGAAAGTACTAGGTACATTGGATAGCCCGAATGACATCACTATCCATTCATATAGTCCATCCCTGGTCTTGAAGGAAGTTTACCATTCATCTCCTTTGTGAATCCGGATCTGGTGGTATCCACTTTGCAAATCAATCTTACTAAAATATTTAGCTCCGACTAGCACATCCGTCATGTTGTCCAAGTGCGGTATAGAAAATTGATAATTTGATGGTAATTTTATTGATTTCTTTGCTATCTGTGCACATCCTCCATGTATTATCCTTTTTTGGAGTCAACAATGTCAGTACAACACATGGACTCATGCTTTCTCGTACCAAATCTTTCGTTATAAGTTCTATCACTTGTCAGTTGAGCTCTGCATGTTGTGTAGGACTCATCCTATAGGCTACCTGATTAGGTAAAGACGATCCTAGGTTTAGATCAATGTGATGTTGAATATCCCTCTTTGGTGGAAGACCATTAGGTAGTTCATTAGGGATAACATCAACATATTCTTCTAGTAACTTGGCCACTTCAATAGGAATTGGTACATCTTCCACATCTCCTTTTTGAACTATTAATGCATAGCAGAATCTTGTTGCCTTCATTTCCTTAACAAACTCTCTTTCTGACAACATATTCTCAGTTTTTCCCTCATCCTTAAGGGGCAATAAGACGACTTTCGATCCATCCTTCCAAAAGGTGTAGGAAATATTTCCTCCATCATGCATGAATTTTTTTGTCATATTGCCAAGGCCTCCCAAATAACAGATGACATGCATCGATCAGAATTAAATCACACCATACTTCATCTTTATAAGTCTTACCGATGGAAAACTTGTTCAAACATCTTTTATTAATGGTAACTTCATTCCCCTTTTTGAACCATTCAATTCGGTAAGGATGGGGATGTGTTTCACGATGTAATTTCAACTTATCTACCATCTCTTTAGAAACCATATTCTCACAACTACCACTATCAACAATATCTTGACATACCTTTCCCCCAAAAGTGCATCTGGTTCGAAAAATATTTGTTTGAAGCCAAGAATCTTCATTGTCTCCACTCTGCCTTTTCTCTTTTTTGGGAATCACCATTGACCTATGTATCATGAGAATATCCCCCATATCAGGCGGGACTTCTTCTTCATTCTCAGTTTGGACCAAGTTCAAACTAGGTTGTTTTCCTTGCTCCAGCTCTTGCATGTTATAATTTGGGCATTCAAATGCTCGATGACCCTCTACACCACACCTGAAACACACATAAGGTCCTCCTATGCCACCATCGTAACCTCTACCCCTTTGAAATCCTCTTCCTCATGGTCGATTTAGGTTACCTTGTCGAGTATCTTGTTCTTTCTCAGCTCCTTAGGATGATTCACCTCTTCCATAGTTAAAACCACCTTATGAGGCAGACGATGTACCCCTCCTTGCTAATCTACTCATTTGAAAAAATTGTCGGTTTTTATTTTCCTTGTCCTTTAAGGCTAATTGGTATGCCTCTTCCATATTGTGAATGCTATGCATGCTCAATTCATCTTGAATAGAAAATTTTAAACAATTCACATACCTTTCATCCAATTACTCATTAGTTTCCTGGTGATCCATGCAAATGGACAACTAATAAAACTTGTTTGTGAGTTCCTCCACGGTGGATAGGTTTTGTTTCAAGTTTTGAAATCTACGAAAAAGGGTACGGGCATAGTCCAGAGGAAAAAAAAATTCTCGCAATTTTTTTCCATCTTGCCCCAAGTCCTAATTTTGTCTTTTCTTTTTTTTTTATTTCTTTCTGCACATGATCCCACCAAATCATGGTGTGACCCTTCAACTTGGTGCATTCAAATTTCACCTTCTTTTCCTCTGTCATAGGCTTCCATTTAAAAAATAAATCCATGGCGTTCAAACAATCTATTAACTCCTCTGGTTTAAGATTCCATGCATATTCTGAAACTTCCATCTTGATCCTATCATTTGTCCCTTGTAGAGCCCTGGGCATCCTTTCTTTAAAAGTCGTGTGCTCTAATTGTTCTTCTTCATGTTCTTCATGTTCTTCTTCATGTTCTATATGTTGATATACATCTCCTTGGTCGTATCTGCATCGGACATTTCTCTTTGTATTATTCTCTGACTAGCTAACATGTTTGTAAGACATGTTTCTTGCCTTTAGAGATTTTTTTTGTGCATCTGAGCAAGAATTGTTCTTCCTCTTCCTCTCCCATCCATCTTCCTACTCTGATACCATATGATGTAGCCATTAAAATGAGATTCATTCACAGGATATGAAAACCATGCAAACACACGAGAATGGAAAATAAGTCTCTTTTACTTCTTGTCCATCCTAACTATTACAATGGAAGTTCAACCACTTATAACTATTATCAAAGATTTTCGAAAAAAACTAATTTTAGAAAAAAAAAAAAAACTAATTTTAGGAAATTATCACATGACTCTAAAATTGACCAATAACTAAGAGCTAACTAGAGAGACACTATTTGTCAACTTTATTTTTTTATTAAGTTCATAAACTCAGATATAACTAATAATTAAAATTTTAAAAATTCTCGTAAAAACATTAAAACCCCAATTTGAGGCTTTATATGAAGGAATTTGGCCTCGGAAAAGTGTTGAAACAATGTTTGATTCTGAATGATTAGATATACACAGTAGTGAACTCTTCGAGACGCAAATCCCTGTAAAAGTTTATCCCAAACAGATAACCAGGTCAAAAGTTATGACCCTCGGAAAATCCCTGCATCACTTTTTTATCATATGTTCCACAAATGATATTTGTTCACTTCACCATGCCCATTAGTTGGCACTTTGGAGTAGTATTTTTGTAGTGTTCATCCATTCATTCATGGGCCTTTTGATACATGTATGTAATCAACTTACAATTCATCACTTACATACCATCAATCATGCATTGCTTGTGTCTGAGTTATGGTAGACATGCTAAAATGAAGGAAATGTCCATCTTCACTAGCATTCAATGCATATTTTAAGTATATAATGTAAAATTAAAATATAGCACAAACCATACTAACAATACAAAGTGTCATTTTCTTAATTCATATATCTGTGTGGCTTAGCTAGTGCAACTTCATATTTAGTGGCATCAAAACGTTTAATGACACAAAGCATTGGCAATTGTGCTCAAACATTTATTGAAACATTTGTTGAAAGTGAGCAATGATTCTCTAGTGTTAGTGGGATGGTAATATTTTTCCCAATTTTATGTAAAAAGTTGAGCATCAACCCACAAGTTACTGGAGCACAACTGGGCTATTGATGGTCAAGGTAAAACTTGGGCAAGCAAAGTGAGTAGCTTTGCATAAATGCATTTTGTTTCATTGCTAGAAGTTTAATGTGTTCTATTTATTTTTTATGAATTTATCATTGCTACATAACATTAATTCAAACTAAGAATCACATCTTCAATCAAATTCTTGGTTTAAAAGAAAAGTGTTTTATACATGGAGATGTGCTACAACAAGTACTTCATATCTAAATTGAACACAATGAATCTCCAATTGATTATCTTGACATGTGGGATTATGCCACAGGATCAACTTGAAATATATATAATTTTTTTCTAAGGAAATCAAAGGGATGCTCCCCACATCCATGGATGGCATCTCTAGAAAACCCATTGGCATAGATTATTGTGTCTCACTCAAGGGGATTTGAACTAGGGCTTGCTGGCACAAATCTAGTCAAATGCCTAATAGCATTGGCCATGACTAGTTGAGTTAACCCATACATACATACATACATACATATGTATATGTATGTATGTATGTATGTATGTATAGAGTGATGGAGCAACAACATGGGGGGAATGGTGATGTCAGGGTTCAGAATGAAAATTTTAACTAGAACAATATGAAGCCCCTACATAGGGGTAATAAATCCCACCTTTCATCGCTAGAAAATGATGTACAACATTCAAATAAGATGGTTGGAAATATTTGAAATCACTTTGATCAAGTTTCCCACCTGTTTGTATTATCCCTTTCAAAATATTACAGCCACACCAATGTACGTCCCAATCCCTCACCAATGACAGAATACCAAGGACATTGTCTTGGAATGGATTTCATCGCTTCCCTACAAATCTCTAACACCCCAAAAATATATCACATACCCCAAGACTCAAATTCCCAACCAACACCATTTCATTCCTTGAAAGAGCTACCAATTCACATATTGGAACTAGAGGGTAGTCTCATTGAGTCTAAAAGTTAAAGTACCAATCCTTCCCCCTCTATAAATTCTCCACCCATGTTGAAAATGGGTATGAAATAGGTATCATAGGTATCTTAAAGTCCTCCTCATGATGATATAGAGGAAGGGGACTTGGACGTGAGCACACTAATAGATATGTCAATTATGGAAGGTCAAATTATCTCTTTAACAATGCCTTCCATAAAAAAATGACATTGTATAAGATTGCAAAGAAAGGAAGCAGAACAACAATGAAATGGGTTAGATATGGTGGCCACTAGCAATCCCCCACTCATTAGAGAAAGGAAATCATACCTCACACATGAAAAATAGAAGGAAGAGAAAGAAGTCACAACTAGAAGACATCTTATTATCGCAAGGGAACTTATAAGGGTATCCCCTATTACATGTTTGAAATGATCTTGATCTCTCATAATCTAAGAGGATTAAGGCCAGCCTCATCACAAACTTCCCTAAAAATGATGGTGTATAAACATAATCCTAATGTAATACTCTTGCAAGAGACCATGTGTACAAAATTAGAAGAAAATAATTAATTAAAGAAGAGCTTTCTATATTGGACATTCTTGGCCATGAGCTCATCTAGGAAGTTAGGTGGATTGGCTCTCAGGTGAAAATCCTCCTTGGCCCTACATACTACAATAATCTCTCCACATCTCATCATTGCAACCATTTTTTCTCAAGCTCTCAAATGTGAAGTAGACCTTACTAATTTATATGCTCTTAATCATCGTACAAAGGATCTTTGGGAGGGACTAGTGGACTCTAGAAATTTAAACCTTCCACACTTCATTGTAGGTGATCTGAACTTTACCACCCACCATTCCTAAATATGGGGGGAAATCCTTCTTTGATCCCCGTCTTGAATTATTGATAAACATTATGGACAATTTTATTCTTGTGGATGTTGATCCCATCAAGTCAGAGCCCTCTTGGTCAAATAAAATATATGGATCTTAGGAAATCTGCAAGTGAATGTTGATAAGAAATTTGGTCAACTATATTTTCTCACTCCTTGAATAACAAAAAAATTGAAATCAAAAGAATAAAATTTTGAACGATTATAATTTCATTATGTATTCCATGGTATCAGCTTCGTCATGCATTTCTTGGATTCAAAATCCAAGTTCATATGCTCAATATATCCAGGTTTTCATCTAACTTCCCAAAGAGCACTTCTCCCATGTGCAACAAAGCTAATTTTTCTTGGAACCATGTCCAATTTCTTGGAACCACATTCAATTCTTGGAATGTTTTGAACCATGTCCAATTTCTTGGAACCTCGTATTATCTTGGAACTTCTCTTTATCCCATACTTAAACTTTTTCCAACTCCACTCACTCTTCCGTACTTAGTCTTATTTCCACTCTTCCACACTTAGAATTTTTCTCCATTTCCCATCCACTCCTCTCTTCTATACTTAGTTTCATTTTTGAATTTATTTACACACTCTTTCCTCCTCTCTTCTTTTCTCTTATACTCTTCATACTTAGAATTTTTTGTATCTCCTTATCCCTCCATCTTTCCTCCCTCTTCTCCTCACCCTTATAGTCCCATACTTAGAAATTGTTTGGGATTTCTCCCTTACTCAGTTACCACCGTGGGTTCATACATCAATTTTGAGCCATCCCACACCTTAGATATCCCCTCCTTATCTCTCTTCCATCCACCATGGGTTCACTCATCTCTGTGGGTTCATACCCCTTATCCCTCCACACCCCCCTCAACTCGACAACCCACCTCTCTCTCCTCTCTCATTCAACTTTCTCCATTAACATTTATCCTAAGTCCTTCTCTATTTTAGTATCAACCAATCACGAAACATGTTAACCAACCATTTCATGACACATGGAAACCAATGAAATCGTTTCGTGTGGTGACCTATTGTATCAATTGACACCATGACACATGGTAGCCAATGAGACCATGACACATGGAAACCAATGGGACTATGACATGTGTTGACCAATTATGTGATGACATGTGGCAGCTAGTGGTATACAATGGAATTGTGAGATGTGGCAATGGCGTGGATGTTTACTGGGCTGTGATTCACTGATGATTGGGTGTTGACTAGGTGCTTAGTGGAGGATGATTGTGCAATCAAAATTTTAATTAATTCATGAATTTTCTAAGGTTCAAGTATCCAAGTCTCCATAGCCTCTTCATGCTTCACATGTAAGGTATGTTTAACTTTTCTATATATACATTACATAACCAAACACCACAAATGCATGTGGGATATATATTTTAACAAAAGTCGATTTTTTAAATGAAGGAGGCAAACTTAAATGAAGGGCCAAGATCAACCCATGAGATTTGATGAATGATTATTGAGTAGGGATTTTTCAAAGGTCATATCTCGATATCCGGGAGTCGGATTTGGAAAATATATACCTCGTTGAAAAGGTAATTTGACAAGGAATGTGGTGAATAGGTTTCAAGAGCTAAAATTGGCCATGATACTATCAAAAATTGAAAGAACAATCAGCTATGTTTTTATGTTTTGTTGATAAATCTGTTTGGTACCTCGAATTCACGAGCTTATATCTTGAGATCCAGAACTCCAAAGTGCACTCAGGAGGACTCGTTGGAAAGATGATATGATGAATATTGAATATAAAATGGTTTTCATGGCTGAAAGGTCAAATATAGTGCCCAAAAAATTAAAGCACGGTCCACTTTTAAAAAGGAAATCAATTTGCAATTTCAAAATAAAAATTTAGTCAAACATTTTTATTAAATATGAAAGGGTCCACTTCAAGACATGAGTGTCAATGATACAAAGTCATTAATTAGACTTAAATGAGGTATTAATTAAAGTGATTATTCCAAGAAGAAAAGTGTATGGAAAATTCAAGAAGAGAAAACCCTAACTACTTCAAGAAGTTAGAAGAACATATTTTTAAAAAACAAGAGAGGACTCCATCAAAGGGTTGGAAGCGGGCAATCATAAGATCAGAATAGAAGGGTCCATCCATCAACATGCAACCAATAATTTAATAAACAAATAAAGATATTCATAATTCTCCTTCTTCTTCTACACTATTTTCTCAAGGCTTTATGCTTGAAGTTTTGAACCAAGCATAATGTTGAGTCTTCAGTGTCTTTCTTGTATTCTTCAAAGACTTGTCCTTTATAATATCATGGAGTATTTACAACCATATATGTGACGCCAGATGTAAGCCAATATTTTCTATTGGTTTCATTGAGATTTATTCCTTGTGTGTGACAAGCTTCATTTCTGAACACTTAGTTAATTGGTTTACTAAAATGTTTTTTATTGTTGAATATCTTTATGAAACTCCACAGAGAACTACTCCAAGGTTTTACTTTAATGATTTCTCAAATCTTGGTATTTTTGAGCATGAGATTTTTTAAGTATTCCCATCAAATTCTTTCAATTTATGAATGCATAACTCATTTAAAGTTCTTTGAAATGATCAAAATTGCTTCATCCTTTTTCTTGTGAGAAGATATGGGTGTATCATCTACTTGCATGTGATTTAGAGGGTTGCATAAATGGTGTTGAGTATGTATATATTATGATATTGAAGCCTTCCTTCAATATTTTTATTGTAAAGAAGCTACTTGTTGCACATAAAGATCAGATCAGATTATTAAAGAACCATTTAATATATAAAGAAATAAAGACCTGGGGTTTGTTGTCTAGCATTCTCCCTAATCAAAGATATTCAAGATATATCTTTCAACCAAAGAGGAGTACCACCTCTATAAAAATGTAGGGGGATTCATATCCTCATGAGGTTGTTTTTTGGACCTTAACAAATCTAGAGATCAATAGTGCCTTGACCCCTATCTCATCGAAGAAGCTCTTATTATGAGTCTCTCTACCCATAGATCATCGGTCCTTAAGGAGTTCTATTTTGATCACCATCCCATCAAGATAAATCTCATAATGGGAGGAAAAAAGCCACATGCCCCATCTAAATTCAATTCCCATTGGATGATGTATGATGAATATAATGCTTTGATTAGAGAGAACTAGAGAAAATTCATGCATGAAGTGGGAGACCTTGCTATGATCTCCCTTTAGAGAAATATCATACAGGCAAAGGCCATCACCATGGCATGGTAAAAAATGAATTTCCATTAGGATTAAAGGGCCCTCCATACTATGGAATTGAAAATATTATCACTTAAGGGTACATACAAAGATACAAGGTTCAATGAGAAAGCACTTCAGGACCTTGACACATTGGGGAAAGAAAAATATATACTCCTACACTGAAAGGAGGATAAGGGGTGAATGAAGAATAGGGCCATTTGGATATTAATGGGAGACAAAAATACAAAATCCTTTCACTAGTGGGCCTAGGCTTACAAATCCTTTAACACTATTTGGAAAATAAAGGACTATATGGGAGAAAACTATATATATATATATATATATATATATATATTGACT
>JASDQU010187019.1:0-20364 GCA_032191745.1 Picea mariana | reverse complement strand
ATACCACTTGTAATATACCAGATATAAAAAGTATGCAGAACATAAATAAAATGCTAGAAATGGAAGAATAACAACAATATAACCAGAACAATCACCACGATAACACATAAATGATATAAGAATAACAACAGAAATAACACATTGATTTTGAGAGAAATGGTCAGAGGCCTCTTCGAGGGGGAAACCTCCAGTCGAGTAGAGCTCTATTACAATAATATCCAAGCTAGGGTTATCATACCCTCGACTCCTATTTATACTAAATATTTCTATCAAAATAAGAATCTAGAGGAAGATCCTTATAGAAGAAGAATCTTCTATTAGGTCTTCTTACATTTGACATATTCTACTTTATTGCAAGGCCTTCTTAATATTGACCTTTATTACATCTGAATACACTGTTCTACTTATGTGTGGGTTAGGACCCTAACAGTACCTTGCAGGGGGTTGCATGGATTCTTGATGAAGACATGTCTTCTGTGGGCAACCGTCGAAGGATCTGTGAAAAGTTGTCCATCATCTCATTCATTTTTTGTGAAAGGGATTCCTCGAGAAATATTTTAAAAGGATCTCAGGTTCCATCATCTTTCTTTTCATCCCCCATGGGTTGTTGTTGGGCTCAGTAAGACCAATCTAGAAAATGATTGATTGGTTCGAGTCCCAACTTCTTGTATGGAGATCTTGTTGGGGACATGCATGAAGAAAAATAAATGAAGAGCATATCACTTTGATACTACTGATATGGATTTATGAGAGGAACACAATGAATAAAAAACTAAATACGATAACATAGAGATACATAGAACAACAACATATATCTAGTGAATGATAAATTCTATTGAATAGATAAAATAAGTTGAAACTATAAAACTACAGAACTGAAAAAGCTTGGTCAAATGGTGGTAGCTATCTTTGAGAAGAGATGTGGCTTCTAGAGGCATCTATCTGAGCAAGATGATTACAACAAGGCTCCATAGGCATTTTTAACATTACTCATGAATTCAAAAACCCTATACATCCAAAATCCTAGCCCTAGGAGATGAAACGTTGAACGATATGTCGGCCCCAATGGGTAAGTTGGTACCTCAACTTCCCGGGGTCATAACTTTTGCATGCAACCTCTATTTTATGTGAGGGATAGCCCGTTTGAAATGTATATTTGAGAACTACACATTATACCATCAAAATCTCACTTCATCTATGGTTTGATTGTGGAAATCCAAAAAACATAATGTTAGGGCCCCAAAACGACCCTAGAAGTACAAAAATATGTGCTGACATGAAAACTTACAAAATAAACCAATTGGGTTAGGTGGGAAACCACTAATATCCACCTGGAAAATGTGTAGGGATTCATACAACCCTAGATTATAGAACCCACAATTAGAAAAAAGTACAAAAGAACATGTTGAACTAAAACTATGGAGAGGAGCCATATGGAATAGGTGGTTGGCTACTAATATTGACCTAGATCATCTGTTGTTTGTAACAATGCAACCCAAAAATCACTATAACATAAACAAATTGCATGCAACTGTATTTGAACATACTCTAAATGGAAATATTATTATAACATAAACAAATTACATTTCATTAATGGTAGATATTGGAAAATATCCATTGCATAACTATGGTAATTGAAACTCTATTTGAAGATGCTCCAAACCGAAAAATTATTGTAACATAATCAAATGACATTAATTCATCAATGGTATATCCAATGTTTATCTCCCAAAAAAAATACTTGGAAAATTAGAAACATTTGAGGAAGTTTTTTTATCTTGGTAAGAGGATATTTGTTGCAGTGTGACATATCGCACTAAAATAATTTTGGTGTCGTAAACAGCAAGAGAAGAGAGAAGAAATTTTCTGGCGATGCGATAAAGGAAGGAGATTTCTTTTTGTTGAAAGAAAATGATATTTCTTACAATGCGATAAACGAAGGAGAATTACATTTATTGTAGGAAATTAATATTTGCGATGATGTTCTAAATGAAGGATAATTCCCACGAGGAAATAAAGAGTATTGTACGATGCAATAAAATGGGAGTGTTGCAAGGTGAAGACATTTTAGAGAGTGCGGTACACTACAGTTTAAGAACATGGATTGAACATCTCGCATGGACGAAAAAAATTAGTGGTGAAAAAGCACATGTGTCGCACGAAAATGATGTTGTGTGGTACATTGTGTATAGCATGAAGCCCAAAATATTCATATATCGAGTTTTCAATAATATATCCATACAAATGATGAAGTGGACCATACACACAAAGTGTACAGATGAGGACATGGACGAGGTCTGCGGTGCCATTTTTATGCACATGTGGTTATGCCAGATTATCATTCACGTTTCATCCCACATTGTCAAGGGGTGCCATGTAGACATGCTGCCGTAGGAAAGAGCCATAACTCCTTGCTTCGAGATAAAAATTGGGCAAGAGTGAAATCGTTGGAAAGTTATTGAGGAACAAACTTGGCCTATGGTCTTAGAATTGGTTAAGAAAGCCGATTTCAGTGGTCATTTAGGAAAATCCTTTACATACCACCATCCTAATTGTATAATGGGGATCAGGTATGTGTCACTTGATATATTTATTTTTTGTTACCTCCGTACCTACTAAAATCATTCAAAATCTAATTCAATTAGACATGTGAAAACATGCCAATCAAGGGAGGCCATACACATGTAAAACCACACTCCGCAATAAAGGATAAATGTTAAATTGAACATGTGTTGGATGAGTGTGTCGATTTTCTCAACCATATACACCAATCGGAAAGGATACACAAATTTATGACCTACAAGGAAGGAAAAATGCAGTGAGGTTGAACCTAACAAAGAGAATTCCTTCATGAAATTGCATGGTTTGCTCATCATGGAAAACCTTGTGGAGGACCATTCTAAAGGACATTGAGGTTCACCCACAACATTCATGATTGAAGTGAAAATGTAGTCTACAATATCTATATCTTTCATATTAATAAGGAGTTAAATAAGTAGTAAAATTGACAACTGAGCCAACCTAGTGGAAATTCTAAATCTCTTAAATGATTGGCATGATTTCATAGCTCTTCAATTCCTAGAGCACTAGGGAGGGATGTTATTTCAATAACCATCATGATCAAGGAAAAAAAAAAGGCTTGTTTGTTGAGTAATGTGTAATTAAGTAACATCAACCATACCGATGAAGAAGTGAGAAAGTCGAATATCAATAATACAATTTAGAATCGAAGTTTCAAAGGAGACTAGTTGTTTGCTTGTTAAAAGGAGCTTTAAGATAAATGTGATTTATATTTTATAATAAAAATGAAGGATAAATTCTGAATTCTTTGTTAAAATTTCAATAAGGAAGGGTATCATTTTATACATAACATATTTTGAGAGTGAAATCAAACCTCAAAACATAAAAAAAAATGAGGAGAAATTGCGTTGTGAATTCTTAATCAACAACACAATATTTTTATGTAGATGGTTGAAGTAGTTTTTATGGTGGGTTCTCAAACTTGTTTTGCAAGATATCCATCATAAATTATATTTTTTTGTGTTTTGTGAAATATCCATCAAAGACTATATTTTTTTTGTGTTTTACAAGTTATAGTTTCTAAACACTTTATTTGATTATAATATTTTACTAAAACCTGTTTTCATTTCAATGCATTGTTTTTTTGTTAGAAAAACAATATTTTTTTACATGGTTGGAGTAGTTTTAATGGTGAGTGATCAAACTTGTTTCCCAAAATATCCATCATAGATTATATTTTTTGGGTGTTTTGCAATTTATAGATTCTAAACAGGTTTTTCGATTAAAAGATTTTGCTAAAACTTTGTCTCATTTCAATGCATTGCTTTTGTTAGAATTATTTTCCTTTCAACTAGATCCACAATTTCCACTGAAAAAGATGGCATCTTCAGGTATTGATGCTTACATCTGTAAATTGTTTTATCCAAGGTTGTGGAGGTTGGTGCTAGGTCCTTTAAATGATTTTCTAGTCATCATTTTCTCTAAAAAGAGATGTAATGTACCCCAAAATTCATCTACAATTTTTGTTCTCTTCTAATAGAGGGTGTTTTATCCAAGGTTGTGGAGGTTGGTGCTAGGTCCTTTAAATGATTTTCTAGTCATCATTTTCTCTAAAAAGAGATGTAATGTACCCCAAAATTCATCTACAATTTTTGTTCTCTTCTAATAGAGGGGAAAATAACTATGAGACGTGTTTTCCACTACATTATAAGTATGTCTAAGGTTTTTAACCATTCTCTGCTTTATTGGTTTCAAACATTCATTAATAGACACCATTCCTTGATTTTTCTGAATTTAAAAACCTTATTTATATTACTCTCCAAAGGAAGTCATTTACTTGTCGCATATTATTGGCATCCCTTCATAAACCTTCTCACTTTATTCCTGTGGCGCCATTAAAAATTTATCCATAATAGTTTTAATCCTAAATAAAAACTATAAGACAACCCAAAATAGATGACCTATAACATTCAAGATAAAACATTTTATCCATAAGGGAGGTATAATGTGCTACCCCTAAATATACCTTCACATATAGTTACTATACTATCCTGTAGCACTTGAAGGATTCTTCCATATCCATTAAATCCTAAACTATGAGAACCCCTACCCTTAATGATAACAAAATATCCTCATAAACTTTTAAATTAATAAAGTTCTAATAAGGGTTCTACCCATAACTATTTACATTAAGAAATCTACCTACATAAGGGTTTACATGAGATTCCAAGTCATAGGTGCCAACTAAGTTTTATTTCCACGCATACGATAACCCACTATACAGACTATAGTCCAAACCCACGATGCAGTGTTATGGTAAATCTCATAGGCGTGGGGTGGCGAACACTAGGACCTTGAACTAGGAGCCAGGGTAGCCGATGTTAATGAATTAAATTCGTGGTAGGGTATGACAATGTCTAGTTACTTCCCTGGTACCTGTGAGCTTTGACGCCTTAGACACTAGGCCATTGTCATCTCTCCACTTCAAAATTTCCACATTGTCAGAGGCGAATGTACCCTCATTCATTTCCTCCATTACGAGCGATGGGCTCGAGGCCCATAATTTTCCAATTGAAAGCTCTCCCTTACGCTTGTCTACTAATTTTTTCTCATCCCCATCGCGAACCTGGTAACTAAACTACTCTGTAGAACCACAGAGGTAGATCTGAGCCTTGGATACCATGTGTATTGGTGATCATTCTGGTAGAGTGTTTCCAATGTTTTGTTACTTTCTTTAAAATAAATTTATAGCATGTTTTGTCTTCTCCCTAAGTTTGTTAAAGGTTTGGAATACCTACACTCTTCCAAGAACTGTAGTTGTAGCACTCTTATGCCCTGAACTTCATATCTTATGTTTTTACTACCCCAACTTAAACTCGTCATAAGTGCATTTGTGATTTTTTAAGATGTAGAGTGGGTATTTTGTGCATGGAAAGGTTCACTTAGTCTTTAGTTAAATCTTTGTACATACAACTTCTTTCTTGCCAACAATGAAGGTCAGTACTCAATATTTCAATAGAGAACCCCATATTTCCCATTGGAAAATCATTACTTGGGTTCTCGTGCTTGTTTTATTGTAAGGGACCATAAACCCTTATTATTGTTTGCATTACCTGTCAATAAGAGATAAGCATATCATTTCTAGAGGTTACCCTATGGTGAGGTCTTTGATGGAACCGTGAACGAGATGTTGATTGGTTTTCTGACTTCTGTACTGATTGTTTCTATAATACATTAACTTACCTTTTGGTTTATTGAGGCAAGGGGTCTGTCTATTTAAAATTTGTGAGGACACTATGATAACTTTGTTTCCTTGAAATCCTTCGCCATCACTGTAACAGAAGTAATCTCGATAAATAACCCCTGTGATTGGTCTTTGAATTTATTTCATCTCAGGATTAATTCATTTGATTTGTAATGTTACCGATATTATTTCCTCTTGTTAACACAATGGTTAAAAATTTCTTTGTGACTGTTCTTCAAATTACCCTAGGAAATTTTAATTCTGTGATGAGCTGGTAATTTGCCTTACTCTATCAAAAACCTTGCAATTACTTATCATAGGGTTTTTATCTCTGCATGGGGCTCCTCTGTAACTGGTTCTAACCATTTCTCTCTATAAATTTTATTTGATTTATTTTATGGATATGCATTTGATGAATGGGTCCATATTCTTTATGATGGAACCCATCAACCTATGGTGTGCACACTCCTCCTCTCGAGTCGCAGAATACACTTTGAAAGGAACGAAGGGATGGACACTCTCGATTTAAGTACATGTTCCTTCCTCATCTTTATTTATCTTATTTCCTTTGATTATAATATTACAATATCATAATCCTATCCTGGTTCCTTTTGCAGGTTTAACTCAGATGACACAAATTCTGCGAAGGGAAAACACCTGTCATGGAAAAGGTACTTCGGGGTCCACTCTAGAAATACTCTTCTTGTTGAGAAATTCTTCTACAGTTCAAACTAGAGTCTTATGTTCACTTAACTCTATTATAGACATTTGATGTTATTTAAATATTGTTTGAAGGTTACCATAATAACTTTATTTGGCATGTATAACTCGGCCTACACTCACATTTTACTTGGGAAATTTTATAAATACTCTGTATAACACACCGACCTACGGATATTCATGAATGAATTGATCATAACATCCTATGAGTTTTGTTGTATCAGATCACCACTTTAGTTAATGTATACAAATATATATGTATAAGAGGGACTCTTAAAATTACTTGTTTCGTACCCTTTCAAGACTGTATGAGTCTCTCTTTACCTCACTAGTTCAAATTATATAATATGAAGCGAGACTACATAGTTCACTTGTTTTACTTCGATAAAATCTGTTTGTGTTGGTTTCACTTATTTCTTGTCTGAAATCATTTGTTTGTATGCGGAAATTTCAGCAGTAGGTAAATCAAATAATCTACCATGGCCATGAGGCATGTCCATATAAAATTATATCTATCTATCTATCTATCTATCTATCTATCTATATATATATATATATATCCATTTTACATATAACACCTCAGAAAAAAAATATTAAAAAATATTCTAAATAGTGGATAATCCACACATCTATCATGGCCATGAGGCACACTTATATAGATGATCATATATATATATATATATATATATATATATATATATATATATATATATATATATATATATAAACATACCATCAACCATTTAGCACTTCATGAAATGAAAAGACATAGTTAATATACATATATGAACAATCAATGCTGGGAAAACAAATGGAACAACCATGTTCCACCCAACTATAAATACAAAAAAACTGCGTTTTACTTTCCTGATCACCCCTAGCCTGACCATACCTCAATAAGCGAGAACTGGACATCATTCCTTAGCCATTGTTTCTATGAATAGTTTCATATAATTGTTTTCCTAACACCAGATGTGATCGTAAAAACAAACAAATTATCCTTCCCAACATACTAAGCATCGTCTTTCCTCCCACATATGTTGTATTTATCTCAGGCCTAGATCTTTCCTTTCCTATCCCTCCTTGGGAAATTCACAGATTTACAATCCTTGATTTCTATGGGATGCTAGCGACAGAACTCAACTTTTGACACTTCTAAAAATTAACTCTAAGTTAATTCAAACTTGTTCCCCACTCATGGAGTCATAGTCAACTATTTTTAACCTCGTTGTTCCATTTTTCTTCCAACATTAAATTTTATTAAAGAGTTTGTCTCATACATGTGTCCATCAAAGAGGACAGTTGGAAAGTCAAATATTTGTCCATCATAAAAATAATAATTACATGTTTCCACAAATATAAATTCAAATTTTCATAAATGGAAATTTATTTTTTAATAGTCAACCTCGAAAATATTTATTTCTTGAATAATTTGAGGATATGACATCCTCTCCCCCTTAAGTACAAAAATTTCCTCAGTGTTCAATCATCTCTTGGAACAGAATTGGATAATATTTCCATATATCCTCTTCCAATTCCCAAGTAGCTTCCTCATGAATAAAGTCTTCCATTGCACTTTTACCTGGGAGATGGCTCTGTTTCGAAGTACTGTTACTTTCCTGTCCAAAATGCATAGAGGTTCCACTTGGAACTAGACTTATGGCTCCACTTGCACCATGTTCCAATTAATGATGTGATTAGTATCATGAATATTTATTTTTAATAATGAAACATGAAAACCATTATGAACTTGTAAATTTATAGGAAACTTTAGTTGATATGTCACTAGTCTGATTCGAGTTAAGATCTCAAAAGGACCAACAAATCTTGGCACCAACTTGTAACAATTTCCTAGCTTTAGGGAGCTTCTCCTTGCTTTGAATTTTAGATATACATCCTCCCCAATTTTGAATTCTAGATGTCTCATTTTTAGATCGTTGTATCGTTTCTCTCGATCTCGTGGCTCTTTCAAGCTATGGTGTACCCCTTTTAGCATTCTCTCCATTTCTTGGAGCATTTCTAGTCCAACCATAATCCTGTCAACCAGGTTATCCCAAATGATCATTGTGGTGTATTTACTCCTGTATAAAATGTCGAAGGGACTCATCTTAGCTGATGCTTGATACCCATTATTGTTTACGAATTAAACTAAGTGTAGATATTCTTCCCACTTAGTTGGTTTTTTCCTTACATACATTTGTAACATGTCTTCGATAATTTGATTTGTTCATTCTATTTGACCATCTATTTGTGGATGATAACTTGTGTTGAAATTCAAATTAGTACCCAAACCTACAAACAATTCTTTCCAAAAATTGGATGTAAATTTGACATCTCTATCTAAAATTTCCATCTTAGGGACTCCATGCAAGATAAATATTTATTTCATAAAATTTTCAGCGATATTAATCTCATTTTCAATATATTTCATAGGTATAAAATGTGCATACTTACCTTAGCTTATCAATTACTACCATAATTGAATCATTTTGTCTTTGAGTCTTAGGCAAACCTATGATCAAGTCCATTGAAATAATTTCCCACTTCCATTCGGGTATAGGCATAGGCTGTAACAAAACTGCCAGATGTTGATGCTCATCCTTTACCTGTTGACAATCTATACATTTAGACAAGTATTCAACTGTTTCATTTTTCATGTTAGGCCAATAAAACTATTTCCTTAAGGCTGCTATCATTTTTTGGCATCCTGGATGACCAAAATATGGATTTTTGTGCAACTCATCCAGAATTATCGTCTTATATTCAATAACGTTAGGTACATATAACCTATCTTTGAACCTTAAAACCCCATTTTTATCTATATTGAGATATATTTTGTGTAGATTTTCTTCTTTTTTTCCAATTGTTCTCTTGTTTTGATGTAATTTTCATCATTTCTTCTTGCTTATTTTATCCTATTCTCAATATCATTTTTTACTTTGCTGATAATTACTTCATGAAGCCCATTAGTCCTTCGACTTAGTTTATTTGTAGCCTTATTTTCTTTTCCCTTCATGTGTCGTACTTCAAAATCGAACTCACTTAGAAAGGCCAACCATCTTGTTTGTCTTACATTGAGATGTTGTTGACTAAACAATTGTTTTAAACCACTATTATATGTTAGTAATAGGAATTTTATTCCCATTAAATAATTTTGCCACATTTTCAATGCATGAATCACAACTACTAATTCTAGATCCCGAGTTACGTAGTTTCATTCATGTTCTTTCAATTTGCGCGATTCATAACATATGATGTGTCCATCTTGTGTTAACACTCCTCATAATACCTCTTTACTTTCATACACACAAAGTTCAAAGTCTTTGTCTGGATTTTCTACCTTAAGGATTGGTGTTATAGTTAACAGTTCTTTTAGTTTATAAAAATTGTCTTCGAATTTTTTAGTCCAATTAAATTTTATTCCATTTTTTTGTAGTGATGTGATCAGATAAGTGATTTTGGAAAATGCTTCGATAAACCTCCTGTAATAACTGATAATCCCCATGAATGATATTATATCTGCTGTGTATTTAGGAATAAGCCATTCTGTAATGAATCTAATCTTTTCTGGGTCTACTGCGATACCATCTTCTGATATTACACGCCCTAAATATCATATCTTTCTTTTGTAGAAATCACATTTGTCAAAATTAACATACAATTTATGTTCTCTTAGATTTTATAATACTGTTTTCAAATGTTGTTCATGTTCTTCTTCTATTTTTGAATAGATTAAAATATCATCAATAAAAATCAGCACAAATTTATCCAAATACTGGCTAAATATACTATTCATCAAACACATAAAAGTTGTTGGTGCATTAGTTAGTCCAAACAGAATCACTAGAAATTCATAATTTCTATAACATGTTTTGAATGGTGTTTTGTTTACGTCCTCGTCCTTTATCCTAACTTGGTGATAACCATATCTCAAGTGTAGTTTAGAGAATATTTTTTCTCCTCCAACCTAGTCAAAGAGATCGTTGATTCTAGGTAAAGGATATCTATTTTTAATCGTCATTTTTTTCAACTCCCAACAATTGATACATAATATTATCATTCCATATTTATTTTTAACAAACAAAATTGGTGCTCCCCAAGGTGAAAGACTTGATCTGATATACTCTTTATCTAACATCTCCTATAACTGAATTTTCAATTTTGTTACTTTGGGAACACTAATTCTATAAGGTGCCTTTGATATTTAGGTAGATCCATGTAGTAGATTGATAGATAAATGTATCTATCTCCTTGGAGCTAGTTTCATTATTTCTTCTAAGAATACATATGTAGAGCCCTAAAGAACTGCAAAGTCCTCCAAAATTGGTTTTCTTTCTTATTCTAAGAGATTAGTTTCTTAAATAACATATACTTTGCAACCCTTATTAATACATTTCTTGATATTTTCCTAACAAAAATTGGTTTTCTGATTCCTTAAATTGTTCTTGCTGTATTATTTTCATCCTTGTACATAAATGACTTTTCATAACAATTTAATATCACTTTATGTCTTTCTAACTAGTCCATTCCGACAATTATATCATAAAACCCTAAAGGTAATACGTCTAGATTTAACTTTGTATTATGACCATTTATACTGAGTTCACAATCAGATGAAATTGTGTTACCTTTCTTCTTGTCCCTGTTGCTACTTGTACTAACCAGGATTTTGCATGTTTTACCTTCTTTAACTTGTTTTATTCTACTAGATTTGGATTAATGTATCTCAAACTAGCTACTGGGTCAATATGTTAAGAAAAATTGTTATTATGAATTTTAACTTCAACTTCCACAATAGTGGATTGATGATATGCCTACCTTCCATCCACAACTGCATTGATCATATGCATGCTTATGCCAATATCTCAAACAGTTGAATCCTCTTGAAGGTTGTGGACTGAAGTCCTTGCTGATGGGTTTAAGTGTGGAAAATTTCTCCCTAGGTGGGGTTCTCCACATTCCCAACATTTCAATGGTTCTTTGGATTTTCCCCTACCTTATTGAATCCCAAATTGATTGGTTTATTCCTCCCTTGTGTATGTTCTGTGTTAGAGGGATATTCCTTCCTTTGTTTATTTACCCCTTTAGTATCTTATAGAAAGGGGTTGATTGGAATCCTTTCTTTTGATGATTTAATTTATCCTGCACCTTATCTTTCCAATCTTTAGGAGTTTTTGATCTTTGTTTATACTATTCGTAACACATTTGAGCCTTCCTAAATACCTCATTTAAAGAATTAGTATTATCAAACTTAATTATGTCTTTATAAGGCCATGGTAGACAACCTAAGAACCTTTTAATTTTACCTTATCTTCTTGTATATATGGTACAAAACTCAACAGATCTAGAAATTTATTGATCAGATCATCCATAGCCATTTGTCCTAATCACAATTTGTAATATTCCTTAGTCTTTCTTTCATAATAATTTTGTGATAGGTATTGTTTCTTGAAATTCTTTTTGAATTCCAACCATTCCATCCATTTTTTTTTCAATTCTTTCACTAGCTTCAGATCTTTCTATGAGATACTAGATTTTCCTTGAAAGTTATAAATGGCCACTCTAACCTTCATATTACTGGAGAAATTATAAACCTGAAAGTATTTATTTATGTCTAGCAGCCAGGATTCAACTTTCTCACCAGTCTTTGATTCCCCATTAAAGGTGGAGGGTATTATATTTTTGATTTCACCTTCCAGGTGATCAAATTGCTTTCTTTTATTTCATATCGATGCCTTGGTTTCTATCATGTGTGTATCCTCAGAAGAATTGTCTTCTCCTTATGTTTGCTGACTAGAATTCTTTGAGGAATTTTTACTGACCTCCTCCTCCATCTCCTTATTTCTTGGAATTTTATTTGTTTCTATATTATGTAACAAGATTTCATTAATTTCCAGATGATATTCTTGATATTTCTTTAACCTTTCATTATCATCTTTAAGCACCTGCAATTCCATAATAATATTCCTCATTGTTTCCAATTTACTTGGGTGGCTGAACTTCCCTCACTGTGATGTTCTAGATCTCTAGGGAGATCTTGATTGTCCACTGCATTATAAGTCTATCCAAGGTTTTTACCCATTCACTGCTTTACTGGTTTCAAACATTCATTACTAGACACCATTCCTTCATTTTTATGAATTTTAAAGCCTTATTTAGACTACTCGCCAAAGGAAGGCATTTACTACTCGCATCTTATTGGCATCCCTTCAAAAATATTCTTACGTTATTCTTGTGGCACCATGAAGAATTTATTCATAACAATTTTATTCCTAAATAAAAACTATAATACAACCCGTAATACATGACCTATAATATTCAAGCTAAAACATGTTATCTAGAAGGGAGGTATAATGTGCTACTTGTAAAGATACCTTCACATATCATTACCCTACTATCATGTAGTACTTTAAGGATTATTCCATGTCCATCAAATACTAAACTATGATAACCCCTACCATTAACAATAACAAAATATCCTCATAACTTTTTAAATTAATAAAGTTGTAATAAGGGTTCTACCCATAACAATTTACATTAAGAAATCTACTTACACAAGGGTTTACATGAGATTCCAAGTCCTAGATACCAACTAGGTTTTCTTTCCACATATACAATAACCCACTATATAGAATATCGTCCAAACCCACAATGTAATGTTATGGTAACTCTGATAGGCATGGGGTGGAGGACACTTGGACCTGGAACCAAGATCTAGGGCAGTCGACAGTAATGCATGAAATTCTTAGTGGGGTATGTCACCATCTACCTACTTACCCAATACCTATGAGCTTTGATGCCTCAGAGACTACACCACTTTCACTTCTCCACTTCACAATCTTCACATGATATGAAGTGAGTGTACCCTCTGTCATTTACTCCATTACGAGTGATGGGATCGAGGCCCATAATCGTCCAAAGGAAGGATCTCCCTCATGCTTCTCTACTAAGTCTTTCTCTTCCCCATCATGAACCCAGTAACTAAAATTCTCTTTAGAACCACATAGGTAACCCGTAATACATGACCTATAATATTCAAGCTAAAACATGTTATCTAGAAGGGAGGTATAATGTGCTACTTGTAAAGATACCTTCACATATCATTACCCTACTATCATGTAGTACTTTAAGGATTATTCCATGTCCATCAAATACTAAACTATGATAACCCCTACCATTAACAATAACAAAATATCCTCATAACTTTTTAAATTAATAAAGTTGTAATAAGGGTTCTACCCATAACAATTTACATTAAGAAATCTACTTACACAAGGGTTTACATGAGATTCCAAGTCCTAGATACCAACTAGGTTTTCTTTCCACATATACAATAACCCACTATATAGAATATCGTCCAAACCCACAATGTAATGTTATGGTAACTCTGATAGGCATGGGGTGGAGGACACTTGGACCTGGAACCAAGATCTAGGGCAGTCGACAGTAATGCATGAAATTCTTAGTGGGGTATGTCACCATCTACCTACTTACCCAATACCTATGAGCTTTGATGCCTCAGAGACTACACCACTTTCACTTCTCCACTTCACAATCTTCACATGATATGAAGTGAGTGTACCCTCTGTCATTTACTCCATTACGAGTGATGGGATCGAGGCCCATAATCGTCCAAAGGAAGGATCTCCCTCATGCTTCTCTACTAAGTCTTTCTCTTCCCCATCATGAACCCAGTAACTAAAATTCTCTTTAGAACCACATAGGTAGTCGCAAGCCCTCGTGACCATTCATATTGGTGATTCCTTGAATTACACAGGTAATTTCTCAGAGCTTTGATAATCTATTCGAATGAGGTTCTGGTAGAGTGTTTCCCCTGTTTATTTTCTATCTTTAAAATAACTTTACAACATGTTTTGTTTTCTCCCTCAGTTCTTTAAAGGTTCAGAATACCTACACCCTTCCATTAACCATAGTTGTAGTGCTCGCATACCCCGAACTGCATATCTTATGCTTTTACTGCCCCAACTTAAATTTGTCATAAGTGGATTTGTGATTTCATAAACTCGTCATATTTTACTTGGGAAAATTTATAAAGGCTTTGTATAACATAGCGACCTATGAATCTGCATGGATGAATTGAGCATAACGTCCTCTAAGTTTTGTTGTATGAGATCACCACTTTTGTTAATGTACAAAATTATATATGTATAACAGGGACTCTTAAAATTAGTTGTTTCGTACCCTTTTAGGACTATATGAGTCTCTCTTTACCTCACTAGTTCGAATTATATAAGATGAAGTAAGACTACATAATTCACTTGTTTTACTTTGACAAAATATGTTTGTGTTGTTTTCGCTTATTTATTTTCTGAAATCATTTGTTTGTATGCGGAAATTTCAGCAGTAGGTAAATCAAATAATCTACCATGGCCAGGAGGCATGCCCATACAAAATTATATATATGTATTTCTCATATAACACCTCAGAAAACAATATTAATAGATAGTCTAAATAGTGGATAATCCACACATCCATCAAGGCCATGAGGCACACTTATACATATTATCATTTATATTTATATAAATAAACATACCATCAACCATTTAACACTTCAGGAAATGAAAACACAATGTTAAGATACATATATGAAAAATCGATGCTAGGAAAACAAATGGAACAGTTCCACCCAATGGTAGATACAAAACAACCATGCATTTCATATCATGATCACCCTCTAGGCTGACCATGAATCCATAAGGAAGAACTAACCATCACTCCTTATCCATTGTTTCTTTTTAGAGTTTCAGATAATTTTTTCCCTAACCCCAAATGTGCTCATAACAACAAACAACTTCTCCTTCCCAACATATTAAGAAACATCCTGCCTCCCACGTATGTTGTATTTATTTGATGCCTAGGTATTTCCTTTCCTTTCCCTCTTTGGGAAATTTGCAGGTTTACAAATCCTTAATTTCTAGGGGCTTCTAGTGACATAACTCAACTTCTAACACTTGTAAAAATCAGCTATGAGTTAACTCAAACTTGTTCCCCACTCGAGGAGTCATAGTTAGCTATATTTAACCTGGTTGTTCCATTTGTCTTCCGTCATTAAATTTTATTAAAAAGTTTTTCTCATACATGTGTCCATCAAAGAGGACAGTTGGCAAGTCAAATATTTGTCCAACAATCATAAAAATAATAATGACATGCTTCCGCAAATCTAAATTTGAATTTCCATAAATGGAAAAAAAAAATTGAATAACAACTTTGAAAAGATTTATTTCTTGAATAATTCGAGGATATCACAAGAGATATGCGGTAAGGTCATAAAACAGATCTATTATTTACCCTTCTTAAGTGTGCAAATGAAAATGTGATAGAAGTTTAATAATATATAATAATAATATGATTAAAAATACACAAGTCTCCTCTGATTGGACAATTCATGGAGAGAAAATCACGAGTCCAACTTCTGCATCGCAGAGCACTGAAAGTTCATAATATTTATTCAACAATCCATTTATGCTCTTGTAAAATGTAACCTGCATGTTGGTGGCATTCTCTATCCTTTTCATTTGAATCTTTTCGCTCACCATTATAGTCTTGCCTCTTTCTTTTTCCCTCCAATCAATCACTCCCATACTCTCAATTCAAGGATAACATAATAGAATAATGATTTTGATGAGGACCAATAATGGCTCCTAATGGTGACCTGATACGATAGAAGAAAAGACGGAAAAAATAGTGACCATAGAGATACTCCCTCATCTTTAGACACTACAAGGAAAAAACCTTCTATTAGAGGTTTTTAGTGCTACAAAATTTGTCAAAATTTTGAAAAAAACCTCCACTACAACGTCGTATATTGAATGTGGAGGTTTTAGCGAATGTTTTATATAACTAAAAAAAATGGGGGAACAGAGGTTGCAGTAGAGGCTTTTTATTTGGAATATTTCTTATCAAAATACATCGGTGTTGTATTTATATACACTCATGAGTGCGTTAATATAAAAAAAATGTCCCACAATGTTAATATAATAAAAAAACCCCGACTATTATGCACTGGTTCCACCTTTTTTCTCGTATGCAGAGCATTGATGCTCTTATAATTTCAAGGGACTGTTAGCCATCTTGTTTGCATATGATGCACTCATGCATTTTAGATTTAGTACTCCCTAGAGATTTCAATTTATAGTTACCACTGATGTGATCGAGTTATCCCAAGTCTCGGTGCATTTAATAATGTGCACTTTGGTGCTTGTGTAATTAGTATGTATCAATGTCTAGTTTACAATGTGCGCCAAAGGGTAGTGAAATTTTGAATATTCAAGGTGAGGTGTTGGAACTATTATTTTTACTAAGCACCATTGTTTATATCATAGTAAAGGTATCGATACATAAATAATATTTATAGCCCATATACATATAAAAAACTTAACGTATCGACATGTTAATTATTTTTAGTTCCCCGGTGTATATTTTAAATATGAGCACCGTACAATTTTGAAATGATAAATATTATTGTATGTTATGTTGTTTACAGAACTTTGTGTTTTCTCAATAGTTCGTATTGATGTGTAACTTTGTGTTTTCTCAATAGTTTGTATTGGTGTGTTATGATAATTAATGTGCACTTGTGCGTATGACTCCTCAAAACACACCGCTTTCTATATTATGGAATGCACCATCAAGTGAGTTCAAAATAATACAATGCACTCATATGTGTATATTTTAATTCATTTTTTTTTACAAACTTTAAATTAATAATTTCAAAATCAATTTTTTTTTAATAATAATATTGTTTTATATTTTGTTATTGCATTTAGATATAACTGTTGCATTAAAAAAAAATTCTCATATGTGTGTCCATCAAAGAGGACAGTTGGCAAGTGAAATATTTGTCCAACAATCATAAAAATAATTATTACATGCTTCCTCAAATCTAAATTTGAATTTCCATAAATGGAAAAAAAAATTGAATAACAACTTTGAACAGATTTATTTCTTGAATAATTCAAGGATATCACAAGAGATATGCCTCAAGGTCATAAAACAGATCTATTACTTACCCTTCTTATGTGTGCAAATGAAAATGTTATAGAAGTTTAATAATATATAATAATATTATTATTAAAAATACACAAGTCTCCTCTGATTGGACAATTCATGGAGAGAAAATCATGATTCCAACTTCTACATCACACACTAGTGAAAGTTCATAATATTTCTTCAACAATCCATTTATGTGCTTGGAAAATGTAACCTGCATGTTGGTGGCATTCTCTATCCTTTTCATTTGAATCTTTTCTCTCACCATTCTTGTCTCGCCTCTTTCTTTTTTCCTCCAATCAATCACTCCCATACTGTCAAGTGAGGGATAACGTAATAGAACAATGATTTTGATGAGGACCAATAATGGCTTCTAATGGTGACCTGATACGATAGAAGAAAAGCATGAAAAAAGAGTGACCTTAGAGATATTCCCTCATCTTGAGACAAAACAAGGAAAACACCTTCTATCAGAGGTTTGTAGTGCTACAAAATTTGAATTTTTTTTGAAAAACACCTCCACTACAACCTCCTATATTGAATGTGGAGGTTTTAGCAAATGTTTTATATAACTAAAAAATTTGGGTGGACAGAGGTTATAGTAGAGGCTTTTTCTTCGGAATTTTTCTTGTCAAAACGCACTATTGTGGTATTGATGTACACTCATGAGTGCGTTAATATAAAACAAATTCCCAAGCATGTTAATATAATAAAAAATCCCGACTATTACGCACCGGTTCCACCCTCTTTCTCGTATGTAGAGCACTGATGCTCTTATAATTTCAAGGGACGGTTAGCCACCTTGTTTGCATATGAAACACTAGTGTGTTTTAGATTTAGTATGCCCCAGAGCTTTTAATTTATAGTTATCACCGATGCGATCGAGTATCCCGAGTCCCTCTGCATTTAATAATGTGCGCTCTGGTGCTTGTGTAATTAGTATGTATCAATGTCTAGTTTACAATGTGCACCAAAGGGTAGTGAAATTTTGAATATTCAAAGTGAGGTGTTAGCACTATTATTTTTACTAAGCACCAATGTTTATATTATAGCAAGGGCATCGATACATAAATAATATTGATAGCCGAGATACATATAAAAAACTTAAACATGTTAATTATTTTTAGTTTCCCTGTGTATATTTTAAATATGAGCATAGTACAATTTTAAAATAATAAATATTATTGTATGTTATGTTGCTTATGAATCTTCAAAACACACCGCTTTCTATATTACGGAATGCATCCTCAAGTGAGTTCAAAATAATATAATGCACTCATATGTGTATATTTTAATTCATTGTTTTTTACAAGTTTTAAATTAATAATTTCAAAATCAAATATTTTTTAGTAATAATATTGTTTTATATTTTGTTATTTCGTCAATGATAGATCCAATCCAAGAATGAGTTATATCAACAAATAAAATTATGGCAATTGGAAGAAAATGCAGTGTCATAGGAATCATCAATTGTGGCGACAACTTTAACTTTTCAATACATGAATCATTTTTATTACCGCAAAGCACGGAGAAAGAATTCCCGTTTTGCTATTTTGTGACACATTTGAGGTGAAACAATAAGAAATCCACTCAAAATATATCATCATCACAACAATGTTGCAAGAAAAAATAAGATCTATATCTATATACCAAAAAAATTCAAAATGTATATCACATACCATAAAAAATCAAGATCAATATCACATATACCCTGGATTTATCAGCTATATCTATATCTCATATCCCATGGATTTATTAACAGAGACATAGAAAAATGAGTGCAAGCTTAACCCTAATAGTGGAAAACCATAAATGAAATAAATTTCACTCACTGGTTATCATTATTTGTTGGTTTGATGTGTCCAATAATGAATCTGAAAATCTTCAATAAAGGAAAAACAATTATTATACTACTACTAGTAATGAAACAACAACACTCCTAACAAATTTAATAGCCAAACTAGTGGCTACAGTTGGCTACAGGTTGCTCGTAAATTGTCTTCTACAGTGTTCTCTAGACTTAGAACACTGAGACGGACCGAGACAATAGTAGGAAAACAGTGTACAGCCTACAGGACCAGACCAGACCAACCGTTGCAATATTACCGAGACAATAGTAGGAAAGCGGTGTACCAGACCAGACCAACCGTTGCAATATTACAGTTAAGTGACTATAAAATATTTTTTTTAGGTAAATAGAAAGTTACATAATGCTATGAATGAAGTTTTATTTTAAAAAACACATAAAAATATAAATAAATTTTAATGAGTGTGAAATTTTATTTTAAAAAACACATACAAATTTAAATAAATTTTAATTTATTTTGAATTTTCCATAATTATAATTTATATTTATATTTAAAATTACACAAGTACAAAAGTATCATTAAATTAACAATATTGAATTAACAATATTGAGGTTGGAAGTTTAGTATACAATTCAATTTAAATATTAAATTTAACATTTAAAATTAACAAAATCTTTATAAAATTTATTATGTTTCATGAAAATTTGTAATATAGATAATATTTTTAAAATTAGAGAAAAATCACTATAAAATTTATCATGTTTCATGAAAAATTGTAATATAGATAATATTTTTAAGATCTTAGAAATACAAAAATATGAGTATGTTTCCAATCATATAAATTTCTAAAACATAATTCAATTTAAATATTAATCTTAATATGTGAATTATATCCCGCATGGGGTGACAGGTGACAATGGAGTGCCAACTGTCCCCGCACTCAGCCAAAGCTTAAATGCTGGGCGTGGCATCCACACCACCCTCACTACGGATGGAGAGCCGCATTAAAACCAGCTCTGTCATGGGAGGACTATCCCCTCGCGCGAGCATTAACGAGATTAA
>JASDQU010187017.1:0-14631 GCA_032191745.1 Picea mariana | reverse complement strand
ACTACAAGTTATCAATATATCAATCGGAAACATCCTTAATATCCGGAAGACACCGAGAATGAAGACGAAACATCTTCAGTAATAAAAATTTATAGAGCGACGATTATCATTTCTAGTGGTCGGAAGAATAAGTCCATGAGACACTCAACATAGAACCCGAATACCTTTTTTAGTGGTATGTAATATTCAGCATCCCATGGAATTACAAATTATATAATTTACAGAATTAGTATAATATACGAATTAAAACAAATTCAAAATTTCAATAGAACGATGAATACTGGAAATAGTTGAGACCGAACAATACTTAACTTATGCCTAGATTCTGACATCCTGCCCTTGTCTCTTTTTCATTTGGATAAACATCCCAGAATGAGGAGAAGGGGGTCCAAGTATCCCTGATCAGTACCCTCGCATCAAAAGGATCCCACCATTAGTGTCGATACCAAATCTTAATAAGTCCTCTCTTACAAAGAAGTAGTCAGTAGCGAAAACCCTTAACCTATAAACTGTTCAAGCATGCCTTACGAGGAGACTGAAAATAATACAGACATTTCGTACAAGACATGGACCTTATTAAAGGGGTTAAGTTTGAAACATTCATGAACTAAACAACAATGAATAATTATAACCAAATAGTAAAGGGAAGGGTCATTACCCTATGGTATTCAAGTGACAGGAACTAATCTCTGACCATATAGATAACAAGGTTTCAGTACAAACTTTGTACTTTGTAAGAACCCCATAAGTTGTTCAAGGCACTACATGAATAGAAGGATTTAAACCTAAATGAAGTAATTAATTGTGTGGAAACCAGGCGAGAGTCTGGAAGACCTACAAAATAATGGCTCCATCCTTATAGGGAAATAAAATAAGAATGTCGTATAGTATACTACCAAACAGGCGACCCTTCCACCCCTTAAGAAAAATCGCTTAGTTTCTCGGTGACCATTACCAAGGGATAAATGCCTCCTCGACATTTATTAAAGGAAGAATGACAATGAAAGTAACCAAACATAGTAGTAACTACCTACAAAGAAAACTATGTGAGTGGAAAGACCCATAATTATAGGATTCACAGGTGGGCAGGCCGAGCCATTTAGAGAACTGGAGAAGGGACTAACAATCTTACAACCTCCTCCAAGAATGGTCCTATCCTCTAGAGGAATAATAACTAGGGCTACTTAATAAAATATTATAACCAGAGTACAAAACAAAAGTCGTTCTCACGATAATGAACCTTCCAAAAAATTTCCTTATATCCTTGATATTACAGTAGTGTTCAAAGGAAATACTTACCAGAGGAGGGGGTGACTTGGTCTGCTCCAATGAGTAGTGGCCTCCACTTGGGAAATTCCTTTCCTATGGAGGAACATCATGCATAGCTATTTCAAGGGTTTCACAATGACTAAGGAAACATCTGCAACCCTAAGAGCGTCTCCTTTGACGACTAATTTTACTGTCGAGAGTATAGTAGTGGTTATGGCCATGTGTTGGGGCTGAACTGGCACGATCCAGTTGGAGGGAAGGACAAGAGGTGTCTTCGAGACGTAGATACCAGGAACACATTAATGTTAGATACAAGATGCCTTAATTTTTCTGACAAACATACCTACCCTCTCACCTCGAGAAATCATGAAAGTTAATAACAATTTACTCTGTGACTTGACTAGTTAGGTCCCATTTATTTTTCCAGGTGTGCCCATCACTGCTAGCCTCTCATTCAGATGATACTCTGTTGACACATCATGCAATTGAATCTGGTTCAATTGGAGTCTTTCCGTTCTAAATTATGTTACCCAAACATGTTTAAGAACTGGACCATCCCACAGTTTGCTAAGCATCTTTCGAAACACCTATGTCCAATTAAGAGATATGGACCCTACCTCGTGACTCTATAGAAGACATACAGTTTTAAAAAAAAACAAGTTACTTCTTCCTGCGCACAACATAGATAATATCACGCTAAGGATAGACTAGGAATATGGTTCCTATGTCTAGACTATTTGTTTATGAATATAGACATAAGCGAATAGAGGTAAGATTTGTCAAACTCCTAGAGTCGGGAAACCTATCCTCATAATGTTATCCAACCAAGTAATACGACTGGGGTAGAGTGGAAATCATGTGATAGAGAGAACATGGGTACCTCACAGAGTTTATGATACAAATGAAGACCATCCCATTTAATAGTAATTACATACGAACTTAAGAGGATAATGATACATAAGATTTTTTTTATATGGTAGATTCGATAAATTAGAGGTACATTACCGGTTAACTCAATGTACTAAAAGGGAGCCTAAGTGAGAGGTTGATATACATAGAGAGCACATAGGAGCAAAGAAAAATTCTTTGCTTATATGCTTGTGAACACTATTTGCTCATGTTCTTGTGTCACATATAAAATGAGGAGATCTCATTGATTGGGTGAAGAGAGTTCGTCCAAGTGTGAGTGGGTAGGGTTGAGGAAATGTGCTAAGGGGAAACAAAGGAGATAACATCCAAGTGGGCCACACTATTGCTACATTGTATTCCTCTAAAGGGCCATTATCCTAGGATGGGAGCCCAAAATTTATAATCAAACTGAGATATGGTTTTCTCTTAGGGATTTTTTGCATGGGTGTTTACCCGAAATATATTATGCACTATGATTGGTTTCTACTTTTATGATTATGTTAATTGGTTAGGAACCTAATTGTGCATATAGTTAATAAATTGATTTTATTTTAGCTAATTGTCGAGTGCTGAGTTGGAGAAAAACTAACAGTCCCCTAGACTTTCTCATCCACATTGAGTTGAAGTACTTCTTCAAGTTGACTCTACAATTATTTATATAATAATATTTCATGATGCTCATGAAATTTGACCTAATCCAAAGTGAGTCTCGAGCATTGTTCTCATGCAATCATTATACTTACATGCACTTGGTTTTGCAACTTAACTAGCCTCAAGTATATTATATCCATAAACAAAAACAATTGTTGTTGGATTACTAAGAGGCGGGTGAATCAGTAATGAATAATTTGTACCACGTTTAACAACAATTTATATTCCTTTAACTTATTCAACAATGTTCATCAACTCATCATCAATATATTATTGCATCATAAACATTAACATCCATTAGTGCATAATAAATAACAATAGACATATCCACACAATACAGAGTACACCAATATTTACGTGGAAACCTAATGCAGGAGGAAACCACATAACGTTTTTCTTATATGTCAAAGAATTACATTCAAGGAAGCACTAACTTTTAATTCAGAGAGCTCCAAAAGTGGATTATAACCCTAATTTCTATTGTTGCCTCAAAGAAACAAAATTGGGTGATATCACTTTGAAAATTCTATCAAAGACGAAGGTTATGTATTTATTGAAAGGACAAAATCTAGAGCATAGCAAGCACACCTTCTCCATGAGGGTTAATTATCTACTTCTTCAAAAGACAGAAACTAGAGCTTAGCATGCACACCTTCTCCATGAGGGTTAATGATAAATTTAGACTGCCTCCGGTGAGTTGATTTCAAGCCTCCTGTTTGAAGTGGAAGGAACCCATTTCCATGTAATTTGTTTGATCGTAGAAGCGTTGCTCATGTCTTTGTGATATAACCCATCTGCATAAACATAGGTAACCAAGTTGGACCTTCATCTTCTCTCACAACCTCTGGTTAATTGTTAATTGCAACGTTTTCAGATATGATCAATTACAGGTCTGCCAAAAAAGAATATTGTTGATCGTGACGAATCATCATGTTGTTGTGATTAGAGATTGAAGATGGTATTTGGGATGGATACCAAGCAATCTGAGATGCCATCTTCAATCTCTAATAGAAACAACATGATGATTCATTATGATCAACAATATTCTTTTTTGGGAGACTTGCAATCGATCATATCTGAAAATGGTGTAGTTAATAATTACTCGATAGAGGCTGCGATGATGGAAGAAGGCCCAACTTGGTTTCCTATGTGCATGTAGAGACATTGTATGAAAAAAGACATGATTAACCCTTTTATGGTCAAACAAATGAACACAAAAATCGAAATGGGTGCCTTCTACTTCAACTATGATGTTTGGATATCAACTCAGCAAAGGAAATCTAACTTTATCATTAACCCTCATGGAGAAGGTGTGAAGGCTAAGCCTTGTTTTCTGCCCTTCAAAGAATAACCTTCTTGTCTAATAGAATTCTCAAAGTGATATTATCAACATGTAATAAGCTCTAGTCCTGGTTAATTTTGTTTCTTTGGGGAAACATTGGAAATTAGGGTTCTCTTAGAAATTCAATTTACAATATGTCATTGAGCCGCATTTTGCGAAAAAAATTGACCCACATTTTGTTTTTGTTTTTGATAAGAATAATTATAGTTTTCTAATAATTTGATAGTATGTAACATTTACAATGTTTGGTTCTTCTATTGAGGTGAACTATGATTTTGGAAGAGAGGTGAATCGTGGGCAAAAAATCTTTATGCATCTAGATATGTTGACAAATATCTATGGTAGACTATATTTTATTAAACACATAGAGGTTTATGCTTGGGGTTTTGACAAATATCCATAACAACCTATATTTTATTAAACACATATAGGTTTATGCTTGAGGCCTTAATTGGTTTATGCTTGAAGTTTTGATAGAGATTAAGATGACTGATAGAAGAAGTTTTCACATTCAAAAATTTGATCCCTTTCGACACTTAATAGATACAGGGTCAAAATAGGTCTTTATTCAAAGTGTAATTGAGACAAATTGTATTTTTCTTAACGTAACATTATGTATGTGACAACATCCCCCCCATATTGGATTGTACAGAACCTCTTGACACAATTATGTTTAAATGAACATAATATACACTCATTGAAAATAAACAAACCAAAATATATAGTAAAATAATATTTTCTATTCTATATCTATTTATAACAATAAATAAAAAAGAATAAAATAAAAGAAATGAGTTTTTTATAGTCTCACATATGGGATTAAGGTTAGATGATACTTGGAATCATATGACGTCATTGTTATAGTATTAGTGATAACTATATGGTATCTTGGATTTCTTATAGATATTATTTAGGGTGAATCATTTCTAACAACTTAATACTCCTAGAGGCATTTGGTAGGAGTGGAAATATGTTCCCTTACAAACCACCCATTGGTTATTTCAAAAGGTCAAGTTTCATCTCTTGCTTTTGGAAAAAGGGGTTTCTTTCCTACATAGTATTAGTGAATCAAATATTTATTTTTAAATTTTGTTTGCAACTAGAATAGTCTAGGTATAATTAATATTTTTTTCCTAAAAAAAAACCGTAAGTTTTATTTCATTCAAAGAGAAAAGAAGATTACATTATATTGAATACATGTAACCATGTATTTCACTGATCATTTGAGAAAGGATTGACCCAACAAACTAGACATGGTAGTAAAAAATCATAAATAGGTCTAGGAAAAAATTAGGGTTAGGGTAAATTTTCATAGGACATATGAAGGTTAATTATTAAATCTCATTCTAGTGCCTTTGGGACACAAACCCTAATTGACTTGGAAGAACAACATTATCCCAAATTCATTCACAAGGTTTATAAGGTCATTATTGATGTATTTAGAAACAAACTGGTACTTCCACATTGGACATTGGCTCGGTCTCTAGAATGTGGAACTCGTCCATAATGCCCCTAAAAACTTTAGGAAATTCTCTTGATAAAGTGATTATTAAGTGAATGTATTTTTTAATTAATGTGAGATTAATTAAGTTAAATGCCTAAGTTGGCATTAGTAACTTAAGTGATTTGATTAATTCCTAGTCATTAGATTTAACATGAATGTAAGATTATACCTTAGTCATTGATCACTTTACAGGAGATCTAGAGTTTTGGACTTAGGGTAAACTCAATGTAATTAAAGGTAACCTAGGTGAGAGGATGAGACTCACAGAGACCACATATGAGAAAAGAGGGATTCTTTGATCATGTGCTTGTGTGACACAAAATGAGGAGAGTTGAGGGGAAACAAGGGAGATAACTTCTAGGTGGGATAGGCTATTGCTGCATTTTATTCCTCTCATGGGCCATTATCCCAAGATGGGAGCCCAAAATTTATAATCAAACTCAGATCTGGTTTCCCTTGGAGGTTTTTTCTAGGAGTATTTACCCAAAATCTATTGTGCAATGCGATTGTTTTTTGTTTGTATATTTTCATTTTAATTGGTTACGAATCTAGTTTTGCATCTAGTTAATAAAGTGATTTTATTTAAGCTAAGTGTCAACAATTTGGTTGGATAAAAAATAACACGATGTCATAGCCGAGACTCTGAAAGGTGAAACTAGATTACATAGGACAAAATTTGCAATGCATTTACACGTATGTGGGCATTTTTTTTATATAGATTGAAGTTGCGGGGTTAATAAAATAAATTAGAAAAAATAGAGAAATTAAAAAGAAGTAGTCGCACATTGTACATATAGCATAAAGGCCACAGATATGATATCATGAGATAACCATGTATTGTAGAGTTTTTCATATGTGAAGTAGATCATGGGATGAACTGAGGATTGACGGTGAAGAGACTATTTGGGCTTAAGGGATCTCACATGGGTGTGTTAAGTGAGTCACAACAGAACCAACGTGGGTACTGCAAATGTGGGCAAAACAACTATTGATGTGGGATAGACCTGGGAACACAAGGAGATCTCGTGGAGAGACAACATCTCATGAGCAAGGTTGGGTGTTGAGGCATGAAGTTTTAGCAGAGAACAGTGGCCTTGTAGAATATAGGGCGGAAGTGATAGTCGACAGATATTGCAGTGTGAAGGCCAAGCTCGGAACGTAGGGTCCATTTGTAGGTGGTATTGACAGTCAGCGACAAAGAAAATCATAGGATCAACTGAGGAAGCAAGACAAGCTAAGCATTGAAGGTGGACGATCGACAAAAGATCCATGTACACAATGTGGAGTTGAGGCATGAACTAAAGTCTTATGAGAAGATGTGGAATATGGGCCAATCATGGAGCTGTTAAAGAGATAATTGTGGACTGATGTGAAGTGTTGGGCGTGTGACAATAGAGGCATACACGAGTGCATGGGAGAGTGTCTACACGTGAGAAAGTAGCTAACAGAGGTAATCCATCGGTGAATTGAAGGGGAGTCACAAGGGTTGCAAACGATGAAGGATAACAACGGGCACTACGAGCTACAACCATTAATCTCTGTGGGGTTGTTGAAGAAATGCAGGTGCTGGTGTAGAAAGGGATCAAAGGATGTAGGAGATGAAGTGAGGGATTCATGGGTTGTTTAGTAGAGTGAGAAGAGGCATGTCACAGGAAGAGGAAAAACAATCACCGAGAGGGCATGATCATCACCAACATAATGCAAGTTTCCATTGAGGACAACCAAGTCAACAACAGGGCTGGGAAACCATGGGAAGTGGATAGGTTCCCTGGGTAGTGGAAAAATCCCTAGGCAGCAGGTAGAACTATCATGAAGAAGGGTGAGATAATTGAGGAGCCTCACGTAGGGTTTTGGGGAGCACACAAGGAATCCATGCAATGGGCAGCGGGTCCTAGGTAGGGATTCAGGTAGCTGAAAAATTGTGTTGAGTGGCTTGTGAGCATTGGCAAGCAACAAAGCGACAGAGGACAATTATTAGGTAGCTTTGAAGGTTGATCAACTAAGAGGGATTCAAACTTCAGGTTCGGGAGGGCGGGAACAACCTTCCAAATCTATCCAGAATAGGTCATCATACGAGATGCCCATGCAAGAAGCTCAGGAGTAGGAGGATTCTAGGAGCATGATCAAAGGGAAGTATTTGCAAACATGTTTAAGAGAGATGGCTGGAATAACTTTCATGTCAAAGAGAGCAATCAATTAGGTGGCATATCTAATAGTTAAGATAGAGCCACCTTAAGGTGGTAGAAGTACCTTCCTTGCTAAGAGGGAGTGTTGATGTATTTAGCATAAGACATGTACTTCCACATTGGCTTGGTTTTTATCTTATGGGCCTCATGTGTAATGCCTCTCAGAACCTTAGGAAATCCACTTGATAATGGGATTATTAAGTGAAATTAATTTTTAATTAATGTCAGATTAATTAAGTTAAATGCCTAAGTTTTGTCATTATTAACTTAAGTGAGTTGATCAAGTCCTAAAACATAGATATAGAGTGAAGATCTAGGGTGTTGGACTTAGGGTTAACTCAATGTAATAAAAGACAACCTAAGTGAGGGTATGAGACACACAGAGAGCACATAGGAGCAAAGATGAATTATTTGCTCATATGCTTGTGAGCACTATTTTCTCATGTTCTTGTGTCACACACATAATGAGGAGATCTCATCGAGTGGGTGAAGAGTGTTCATCCAAGTGTTAGTTGAGAGGGTTGGGGAAATGTGGATTCAGTCACTCTTTAGTCCTGCTTTTGATGCAATGTGGTTGATCTCATGTACTGGTCATCATAGTTTCCCACAAGGTAATATTTCTCCTTGACCGCATCCATAAAAAAATCCCAAGTGGGATCGGCCCCAAATATTCCAAAATCCTCTATGGAATTTTTCTCCCAGTAAATTTCCCACCAATTTTTGACATGGGGGAGAGGCTTAGGGAGCACAAAGGTGATATTTTCTCTACAAAAAAAATTGTGAAGAAAGAAATAACCTTCTAGCAAATTTAACCATTTTTCCAAAGCATCTGCATCAATCTCACCTTCAAATATAGGAATATAAAAATTAACTTGTACCTTGAATGGAAAAGTGTCTCCAAATAAACTTCTTGACGAAGACACACCTATTATTGTTGGCAATCGTTGAAGGATTTTGGAAAAATTCTCCAACGTCTCATTCCTTTGTTGTGCGAGGGATTCAGTGAGCAACAACTTGATGGAATATTTTTCTCCCGTGTCTCTCTTTTCTTCCACCATGGGAGGTTTCTTGGGCTGGCAAGAGCAGTTGTCCTCAATAGAAACTAGCTCGAGTCTCAACTCCCTATACAATGATCTCTTCGAGGACATGTACTAAGAAATGACAAGGAGCAACTTGCTCTTATACCATTGATCCATATTATTTTGAGAACGAAATCAAGGAAGATATAAAACAATGAAATATACATAGATATTACGATAAACACAGAGATATAGTAATGCACAATTTTTATTGGTGAGAGAATGTACAAAAATGTAAAATTATAGAGTGACTGACTCGCTAGAATGGTGGCAACTTATCTCTGAGAAGAGATATGATGGCTACGCTCATTTACAAGAAGTGGATGTTGATTAAAATCAGGCTCTAGAGGCGGGGGTAGTTGGTACGCCAACTTCCCAAGGGACTAACTTTTGCATACGATCTTTGTTTGGGGTTAACTATAGCTCATTGTAAAGGTATATCCGAGGACTACACATTTTCCCATCACACTCTTTATAAATTCTACAGTGTGACTATGGTGGGCCCAAAAAAACTTGTTTAGGGCCTCAAAACGACCAGGTGGGTGGCCACCAATTACCACCTGTAACAATCACCCACATTGATTTGAAGTCTTTTCCCAAAGTGTGATCCCACAATGGTTTACATAATAATCTTTCAGCCTGCTCCCAACACATGGCCTAAGTCAGTGTGGGCCCCAAGAACTCTACTTCTATAATCATTAGACTCATGTGTACTTAGTTTCACAACTCAACTAATCATAAGTAAAATATAACATAAATAACAAAAAATGTTCCATATATTTCATGTGTACAATAATGCTTGAAAAGACATAATGAATCATAATGAAATGATATACACATGAAGAGAACATAGTGATTAATAAAGGAATAATATGATTTCAAATGAATATAATGATTCTAATTTCAAAATCATAAGATTATGATGTTCAATCATTAAGTAAAGTAACATAACCTCATGGGCTCACCATGAACCTAATGAGCTATCATAAATTCATGAATTCGGTAACAATTTCATAGAGAAAATTGTATGCCATAATCATATAATAACCATGAATTGTACAATATTGCTAAGAGTGTCCTCTTGTAACGATAACAACTAGGTCAAGAAAAAATTATGCATTAAATATGATTAAATAAGCTACTAATAAAAATGGGGTGTTACAAGTCCTCCACCTCAGAGAGACTGCATCCCAAGAGCTAAGTATCTGTAAAAAAATAAGGGTACATTCCCTTGATCTCATACTCCAACTCCCATGTATCATCAACCTATGAATAATGTCTCAATCTAACTTAGACCTAGTCAATAAATGTTCTTTGTAGGTGTTGTTGTCTACTGGAAATGATGTTTAGGAGCTCGTTGTGGAACTCCCATATCATGAAAGTATAAAACATGGCTTTTGTTAGGTATGTAGCTTTTAAATAAAGATACATGTAATATATTATGAATATCTAAGTGAGATGGTAAATCCAATGTATAAGCTACCACACAAACCTATGTCTTTACAGAACCTTATATGTCAAAAACATGAAGGGTCCACAATATCTTGGTGCATGTTTTCTCCATTTACCCAACCTTAAGGAACTTATCTTTGGCTTTAACTAGATAAATATTTTCTCACCAACTCAAAATTTATGATTTGATATTTTGTTATTGACATGGCTCTTTGTCTATCTTCTACATCCTTCATTTTTGTTGCACATGATTTGCTAATCTCTCCATTTCCTATGAGGTCTCACTACCTTGAGTCTTCCTCATTTATAAATTATCCTAACTAATAGGTGAGTTACACTTTCTCCCATATAATACTTCAACCGAGATCTATGAATGTCGCTAACCATTGTTGTAGGTAAAATTATCGAGTGCAAGTTAGTCTTCCCATCTTCTTAACTAGTTCCTCACATACACATAGAGCATATCTTCCAATATGTAGTTCACCACTCTATCTAACCATATGATTCTAGATGACTAGTTCATCACATACATGTGGAGAATGTCTTCTAAGATGGTTCACCTCTCTATATAACCATCTGATTCTTTGCAGGTATGGTTGTCTACTATCAATGATCCTTAGGACCTCATTGTGGAACTCCCCTATGCTCTGCATCTGTATTCCATAAAAGTATAAAACATGGCTTGGGTTATATATGTACCTATTAAGTAAAGATACATGTAATATATTATGAATATCTAAGTAAGGTGTAAAGAAAATCTATAATCTACCACACAAATCTATGTCAAAACCATGAAGGGTCCATGATATCCCAGTGCATGCTTTCTCCATTTACCCAAACTTAAGGAACTTATCTTTAGTTTCACCTAGATATATACTTTCTCACCAACTTAAAATTTATGCTTCAATATTTTCATATTGACTTGGCTCTTTGTCTATCTTGTGCATCCTTCATTTTTGTTGCACATGATTTGTTATTCTCTCCATTTCCTATGAGGTCCCACTACCTTTAGTCTTCCTCATTTCTAAATTATCCTAACTAATAGGTGAGTTACAATTTCTCCCATATAATACTTCAACCGACATTTATGAATGTCGGTAACCATTGTTGTAGGTAAACTTATCAAGCACAAGTTAGACTTCCCATATTCTTAACTAGTTCCTCACATACACATAGCACATGTCTTCCAATATGTGGTTCACCTCTCTATCTAACGATATGATTCTAGATGACTAGTTCATCACATACATGTGGAGAATGTCTTCTAACATGGTTCAGGTCTCTATATAATCATCTGATCATTTGCATGTGTGGTTTTCTACTAGCAATGATCCTTAGGATCTCATTGCGGAACTCCCCTATTCTCTCCATATGTATGCTGCAAAAGAATAAAACATGGCTTGGGTTATATATGTACCTATTAAGTAAAGATACATGTAATATATTATGAATATCTAAGTGAGGTGTAAAGACAATCTATAATCTACCACACAAATCTATGTCAAAACCATGAAGGTTCCATGATATCATAGTGCATGCTTTCTCCATTTACCCTAACTTAAGGAACTTATCTTTAACTTCACCTAGATATATACTCTCACCAATTCAAAATTTATTCTTTGATATTTTCATATTGACATGGCTCTTTTACTATCTTGTGCATCCTTCATTATTGTTGCACATGCTTTATTGTGCTCTCCATTTCCTCGGAGGTCCCACTACCTCGAGTCATCATTATTTCTAAATTATTCTAACTAAAATGTGAGTTACACTTTCTCCCATATAGGACTTCAAATAGGCTCTTATTCACTGAATGGTGGTAACCCTTTTTGTAGGTAAACTTAACAAGTGAAAGTTAGTCTTCCCATCTTATTCACTAGTTCATCAAATACATGCAAAGCATGTCTTCCAATCTACGGTTAACCTCTCTATCTAACTATCTGATTATAGATGATAAGCTGTATTCAAACTCAACTTGGCGTGCAACTTATTCAACATGTTCCTCCAAAATTTGAAGTAAAATTTGGATCATGATCTAAAACTATGACCTTTGACACAACATGCAACCTAATGAAATGCACATCCTAGGAAATCCACCACAAACTTCCACTCATTCCAAGGATGTTACCTAGGGTAAATCTGTCGATTCCAATTTTGGAAACCTAACTTAGTGGGGACATAAGTGAGGCCCATAATATCCATAAAGGAAGCCAACCCAAGGACTTGACCTCAAGGCCTCCTACCTATAATTCACAACACTCAACCACTCAAGCTAACCCACCAGGATAACCTAACCACTTCCCTTAAAAAAAACATGGGCTATATTAGATGCACGATGGATACTCTTTTCTAGAATAAAATGTGCCAATTTGGTTGACTAATCTAAGACCACAAAAAAAATACACTAGCTTTAGAGGTTCTAGCTAATCTTGTAATAAAATCCATTGCGACTTCTTTCCACTTCCATTTAGGAAATATCGAAAGGATTCAAGTTTCCTATTAGAAGTTGATTGTCTATGACCTTGATCCTATAATAACCCAAACACATGGCCACATATGCTATAACCCAAACACGTGGCTAGAATAAGAAGCATCAAGGGCTTCCTAGAATACTAATGTTTGCAGATCTTATTGGTCTAGAACATACACTAAGTTCCTCCAAATAAAAACCTCTTCCTCCACTAGGTGGTAATCATACTTCCTAGTCTCCTTTTGGCTTCAAATTTCTCTTTTTGATAATGCCATAAATACAACCTAATACAACTTTCCATCTATAGAATGCATTCAAATCTCTGTTCTCAAGTCTACCTAATCTTGAGAAATGGCACATAAATGTCTTCTTCAACTCATGGAATCTACTATCATGTTCTATTTCCCATTAATGTGCAAGATTTCATAATCATAATTACTGATAAATTCTACGCATAACTACTTCCTACAGTTCAACAATGGTTTTCTCTGCACGTATCTCAAACTCTCATTTTTGGAACACAACTCAATTTTTTATCCAATCACATAGTGGCACCATGCTTTTAAAGCATGCACTATAACTAATATTTGTATGTAATTGATTATATAACTCTTTGTTGTAGGAAAATCTCCCTGCGGACAGGTAGATCACCTCTAGAGCTTGACCTTAACCCTAGACAGAAAAATGCTTATCATGGACACTGACTTCCTTTCAAATCTATCTAAACTAACACATGATAAGGAAGGACAACAGAGGTACCTTTTTACCAACGTTTGTCCCTGCACGCTTCGAGTTGCGCTCCGATCCTTTGCTCCTCCCTGGATCAATCGTAGATGCAAATGCAACAGCTTCGTCAAGTCCTCTTCGTCTAACCCTTGCCTGAAAGCTCCATAATCTGGATAACAACAAATTCACTGATCACTCTCCTTTAGCTGACTGTAAGTTTCCTCCAAGATCATAAGTTTCATGTATTCAATTCTCCCCTTTTTTCCACCATCATGGAGCCCATTTATATAGGTTAAGAGGAGCTTAACCTCTTGAGTTATCTTTATAACAAGTTGGGAACCTTCTCCCTAGATTAGGGATCTCTTGATGAAACCAATAATTTGAGCACAACTGCCTCCTAATCTCAAAAGATCCTCCCCTTATTCTCCTCAACGGGCCAACTACTGCCTCAGATTAGGCAGCGCTCCCTTAGAAGCGTCATCAAAGCGCTGTAGCGCTCCCTGGTAAGCCTTAGGAAAGTGCCAGCGCTCTCAAGATAAGCAGTGCTCCTTCAGAGGAGGATGGGGAGTGTTATAACGCTCCCTGAAGCATTATAGGGGAGCGCCAGTGCTTCTGGAGCTGAAATAGGGGAGCGCTCCCCCTCAAAACCTTTGTTTCAGGGTTCCTTTCAGGTGTAGAGATTTGTTTGACTTCAGTAGACCAGTTCTTATCCTTCAGATCAGTCATATGAGATGTTATAAGTGCCTCCCTAGTGTCTTTGTCATGGCAGTATGTATGAACACCATTTGCGACACTAGCAACCAACTTGCGACACTTACGAAAGTTGTAGGAAAGATGCGACACTTATCCAGTTGAGCGATTTTGACGTGTAACAGAATGCCCCCCAAAGTATGAAGTTAGAAGATGCCAACTGATAACTAAAATACTTTATATATGCTCAAGCAAGGGTATAGACTCATAGAACCTGACGGAAGCTGCACACAAACATCCAACAAATATCATGACATATTTCAAAACCCAAGGTAGGCATACCTATGCTTGGG
>JASDQU010187016.1:1035-20420 GCA_032191745.1 Picea mariana | reverse complement strand
TAATTGATTGTTGTCTTTTTAAAAGACTAGTCTTGCTGACTGGATTGGATGCATACATAAAATACTAAAGGATGACAGTTTGATTATTAGTACATGTACGAGAATTGTATGTACTAGCTACACATACATTTCTTGTACATATACCCTAGTATGTATGATTTTTCTTGACTTACTTACTAATAATGTTGGTTACTTGTTATGAATGTGTGAACCATGTTCTTGTTCGTTGTACCATAAGATACCTTAACTTCGGGATGAAGTTTCTTGAAGGGTGGGTGTATGTAACGACCCTTGATTATTAAAGTATAATTAATTTAATAATGTAATCCTAAAAGATTAGATAAACTATATTTATTTATTAAAATAACATTAACTAATTATTTTTTATGGTAAATAAATAAAGGTGGATAATAAAATATATTATTAATTTAAGTTACGTTCCCAAAAAAAATGGAAACATATTAATGAATGGATAAGATATTTAAGAATGAGATAAAATAAGAATCCCGAGAAGATAAAAGAATTAAGGAATGGATAAGGGTAATAAAGGAGTTAGGTGAGGAGGTAAATGTGGGGGGGAGTCGTTGAAGGAGGGATAAGGAAGGGAAGGAGGAGGAGGGGGAATCATTCTACGGGAGTTGGGGATGAATTTTGGAGAGATGGGAATTGACACAGTGCACCAAGGGTTGCTGGGGGTTTTGGGCTCGGAGGGCTAGGATATCCGTTGATATCCTAGGGCTAGGAGATAACTAGTCAGTAGGGAGGTCGGTTTTTGGGTAGTGTTTTCCAGGAGCGGGAAGAAAGCAAGCTGCGGACAACAGGAAGGATCATTAGCATCAGAGTTAAGGTATTTCTTTAAAATTTATGCATTTTTTTGTATAAAAATTTGTTATTAAATTTTATTACTATGAAAAATTAGATGGCGAATGTGCTAGATTAAGTAACTTATAAATTTTACTGAAGTGTTGTAATTCAACGGTTGTTTGAATTAATTTAGAGCCATTACATATAGGGTAAGAACCTACCAACTGTAGATGTACAACAAACGGAAGCCAACGGCTCCAAAGATTCAGGACTTGAACAAGAGGAACACCAGGAAAAGAAGAAGCAAATCGGGGGCCTGAAACAGAAAGCCAAGATCCCCAACCCTCCAAGCAAGCCAACCTCGGTTTTTACCCCGGGGGAATCATCCAAGAAGATCGGCAACCCCATCGTTTTTGTTACTCCCCTATAGTCACAAAAGGGATCCAAGACATAGGATGGATTTTCAGTGAAGAACTAACACCCATAACTATGTTAGATTTTCCTCTGAATGAATTTTTCTTCGATAAGAAGAGAAAGGCCATTGTGAAACAAGAAATTTATCAAGAAGCAGGCATGGTAGCCAAGAAATTTAAAATCCTTGCTGATGGGAGAGACATGAAAAAAGAGGAATTTGCAACTCAGATAGCATGGACATTGAGGGATTTTGCTACAACCAACCAATATTCTGTCAAGTCCCTAAAAGAACAGTTGAAGTGGAGAAACTACTTGATCAAAACTTTGGAGGCTAAGATGGATATAGTAGAGGAAGCTGCCAGAGATCAGGTGAACACAAGTATAGAGCAAGCTAGAGCAGCTGATCAAAAGGAAATCAAACGGCTCAAATCCAATCTCGAACAAACACAGCAGGCAACCCAAACCAGCCAATCACAGATAAGCCAGCAAGAGGAATTGATAGGGAAATTACAGGCCAAATTAAATTTCCATGAAAGCCAGACGATAGATATTAGGATATTCCAATACCAAGCCATAGAAATTCAAAAAAGAGTGTCGGCAGCCCAACAAGATTTACTTGCTAAAGTGGAGACCATTCAAAACCTCTTCCAAATCATTGATCAAGTGCTGGAAGACATCTCCTTGAGAGAAAGAGAAGCTGGGGCAGCTGGGGTCATTTTCCAAGAGGTTGTTATAGCCACGACGAAAAAGGAAATGGGCAGTAGTTCCAAGCTCTCCATCCCAGAGCAGACCAGAGGTAACATCTTACTGAAGGCATGGGAATGAAATATATCAGAGAGTAGAGAGCGATCTAAAGAGGTAAGAAACTTTTGTGAAGAAAATCTCGGGGTGATAGATGAAGGTTTGTTGGGTCTTGATAGTGAAAGCAACACCAGAACACTGGGCCAAGTGGATATAGCCAAGAACCTACTGAACATCAAGGAGAATGAGGAAAGAGGGCAGGCTGAAATAACACAGGTAACCCAAACAGATATAGTCCAACTGGATAAGTGGACAATAAAGCCAAGTGTACTGTTATGTTCTATCACCACTGAATACCTACAAGTAGGATGAAGGTTTCCAAAGTTAGCAAAGGATTGTTACACCTTCGAGGAAAACAACCAAGAGGAACCTTCTAGGTTGATAACCCAGTTGGTGGAGAGGTGCGTCACTTGCACATAGCAGGCGAAGGGGCAGTTTTCGGGTACCAAATAATGACATGTGTCTGCTTGTTCTATTTTAAGAACCCAAAGTTTAAAGAAAGGAAGGTGCTCCATCCGCCTAAAAGAGGACAAAGACAAACAATTGAAACGCATAAATCTCCTTTTTGTAACTGAAAAAACTCCTGGAACGATTGAGATTCTAGCATGTAGAATTTTGTATAAATATGAAATTAGAAGAAAGAAAAGAGGTTGGACCTTTTTGGTCGATTGTAATAGAGACTCTCTCCTTTTGAAAATTAATACAAAGCAATCCGAAGACTCCTGATTCTGTCAAGACTGTGTTATGAGTTTGTTTCCTATGTGATTTCATATTCAATTTCAGTTTGCATATATATGTCTGATGAATGTTTCACTGCAATTTAGTAAAACCTCTATTGTGGTGATCAATTTTTAGTCGTCTATATCATTTAAAACTTTTCCTCTGTATCGGCTATTAGCAGGTACAAGACCTGTGAACTCTTTATATATTCATATTTTATGCTTCATCAGATTTATTCTTATCTTTTTATTCTTCTGTTTACAGGGTGATATTCTCCCTTGATAGGAGCCTCACATTATAGACAGCTTAATGTTTTTCTCACATTTCACACACCATTTATATAAAAGATAACTCAGTTATGGGAAAAGGCCTTTGGTTTGCACTTTATCCTCAATATCGGATTCAAAAGTTCTCTTTTATACGATCAAATTAATACAGCATCATAAACCTCGAACTCTCCTTTAATTTTTATGTTCCTCTATGACTGTCCCCGTTGCAAGATAGCCTAATATTGAACCTGGCTTGTCGGACCAAACCCATATTGCTTTGAACCTTTTTGATACCATACCTAAAACATCCACCACCTAGGTATAACTTGAATGTTCATGGGTCATGATTGAATGGGATATAAGCATCCAGGAACAGTTGGAAGCGAGACAACGACAACCTGGAAATCAGCCTTAGCTTCCTTTCCTGAAGGTTGATTCTCCCCCTTTTTTTTATCCTTTAATCACTTTCGGATGCCTAAACACTGTACTTTCAAATCCTTAAGTACAGACTCTAGAACAACAGGGGGAACATCAGTGACGACAATATCCATGACCATAGTTTTCATGGGCAATTGGAACAAGGTCAAAACTAGATCTTTGATGACCCCAAGACATTGCACTTTCCTATATTCAAATGAGTTTAAGTCATGATACTCCTTTGTGATTTCTAGTCGAAGTTCTTTCATAAAAATTTTGGGCATGAGATTATGAGAGGCCCCTGAATCCATTAGAAAATTATGCAGTACATTGTCATGTATGTTCAGTGATGTGTAGAAGGGAATGGATGAATCATATCTATATTATACCATGGGACCTAAGATGACTGTTGGCTTCTCATCTTGCAAATTGATTGATTCTGAGGGATGATACAAAGGTTCAGGTAGAAACAATTTAGATAGGGATCTATTAAAGTCTTCATGCTTGACTAGCTCTGAAAGGGGTACCCAGATCCCAATCTTCTAAATTTCATGCTCAAAGTTAAAATAGGAGGGGAGCTTAAGAATTTCCTTTACCTTTAGGATAGGACCTTTGGCTACTGGTGGGGGATTATGTGCTTTCTTTTCTCTGTTGTTGTTTGATGCATCTTTGGTGGGCTTGTCTTCTCTGGGAGGCTGACTAAATATGTCAGACTTCCCATCTTTCTTCTTAGACATGAGGTTGTATCTATTTGGGTTGTCGTCGGCCTTATCCCCCTTACTTAGCTTGTTTAGTTGAATTTCCATGAGAGACTCCTCGTATGATGATTGAGTTAAGTGTGGAGATGGAGAAGTGTCTTCAAGATAGTGAATTTATGGGTCAAGGTCCTCTTCCTCTCTACCATCATCTGTGAAAAGGTTGTTTTGAAGAGGGTTCTGGATTTTTTGATCATCCCTATCTCTGTTTTGAGGTTCTCTTTTCATAATCTGAGGAGCATGGTTATTCGGCCTCTTGAAGTTGCCTATGTTCAGGGATGATTTTAGGGGCTAAATTTCGCTCATGGGCTAATTTTCCATGTTTTTTCCAAAAATGAGATTCGCTATTTTAAAAATGATTCGCCCAAATTATATAGGATAAAATGATTTTACCTTAAAAATAGCCAAAAATTTATAAAAACTATATAAAATACTTAGAAATTTGAATATTTTTACAAAAATATCGCCAAACATTTATAGTTGACATATGAAGGATTAATAAGATTCGCCAAGGTTTCTACATTTAAAAATAAATTTCCATCCTTAAAATCATCCCTACCTATGTTATCAACATTTTGAGGATTTATATATGTCTTCTTCCCCTCTAATTCCAACCTTTCCATTCTGGATGAAAGCGATTTTAGTAACTTCGTTACTTCATCCATTTGAGGGGGGGAGGTAGAGGAACTGGAGGTTGAGGCTTCAACTCTTCCCCTTCCTTTGTCTCTGTCAGCCTTATTTATGAGTCAGTCAACTGACAATACATTAGAATCTACTTCCAGGGCTGCACATTGCATATGAGCCAAAGAGGTAGCTCTTCTCTCTCTTAACAGAAGGCATAAGTTAGGCTCAAAATCACTAGCATAGGTAATTTTGGCAGAGGCCTCTATAGGATTTATCTCGATAGGGATCTTATTGTACATTTTGTTGAATATTTTGGAGAAGTCATAGGCATACTCTCCCTCTTTTATATTTAGGTACCCGAACTCTATGATATAATACATGAGGTACCTTTTATCCCCCCACTGTCTCAAGAATATATCATCTAAAGCCTTAGTGCCATCAATGGATCCAGGGGTTAGGGCCCTAAACCACTTTCTTGATTCTCCATCGAGACTGTGGACGAAAATCCTCATCCACACATCTTCATTTACTATGAAATAGTTATTAGCATAGCTATAGAAATCTTCCAGGTGCTCTTCTGTGGTAATATGTCCCTCCCCCATAAATTTAGGCAACTGCTTAAGGTAGCCACCGACTGGGAGGGAATTAAGAGGCTGAGAAAAAATGAGAGGGGCATATCTGGCAGCTACTATAGCGTCCATTTTATTTCTAGGGGGATTAGCTCCTACCATAGGTATGATAGGTGGAGGAGAACTGGGGGGGAAGGGATTCGAACAGGGGAGACTGGAACTGAGCTTCTAGGAGGAAATGGAAACAACAAAGGATTTCGAGAAAATGCTACAGGGCTAGAGGGAACAGAGGTTTCCCTTTCTTGAAAATCAGTAACTCTAACAGAAGGAGGATTAATAAAACCTGGACTGGTAAAATATTCCAAGGTATGGGGTCTAGACCAAGGTACAACTTCAGGAAAAACTCCGAATACAATATCTCCTTGAACCCAAAACTTCAGGAAACTGAAAATGTCATAACCATATTGCAATCAAACATACATTACAATACAGTCACAACAACTCGATTGGATCACCCATGCCCGAGTCTTCAATATCAGAAGCAAAAGAGATGATAGGAAAGTTGTCTGTCATTAAACAAGAAGTCTCAAAAGGAAACTCATAAACAGAGAACCAAAGGCTTCATTAAAACTTTACAATACGAGAGCTTAGCTCAACCATCGACCATTACAAAATATAAAACATGAATATATATACTCAAAGAAACTTTCTCCCTATAGAATCGCACTATGGTCATGACATTCAAGGCTTGGCATTTGCATTCTCCTCTATCAGATTGCACTTGTATTCTCTTGTCAGACACAAGATCAGATCAGTATGGGCTTCACAAGAAAATCCATGGCAGGGGAAGTTTTGGCTGACTGTCTTCCCTTCATGGCTATTTTTTCAATGCTTTCCATTTAAGTGGTGAAAGAAGGTTTCAACCACCTCCCCCATTTTCATTAACTACTTTCATTAGGATCCGGGTGAGGCCTGACAACCATGAATGTTCTAGGTGAGCTCATGATTCCTTCGAGTCAATTCCGACACCTCGAGTTCATGCAGATCTTTCTCTATGACCAACTTGGGCACTTTGATCTTTTGTGCAGCTCCTTTTCATTACCCCATGCAACCTTGGGCCATGACCCCATGCTTATCCCATATGAAATTTCAGGCTTTCGTATTTCAGGATTTTTAACTCCCCTTGATTCAAAAATCCAAATGCTTGTTCCTGGAAAATGGCCCATCTGGATCAATGGTAAGATTTTCCTCGAATCTAATGGCCACAATCATCTCCTCGAACAAATTCAATTTCCCATCACTCAATCAGGCACTTACCTCTCTTAGGCCCCACTTTCCATATGACCATGGGTTGTGATGGTGGGCCTAACTCTCAGGCACATCGTAATTTAGAATTTCATGAGTTCATGTTGAGCTCCATGCTCAAACTACCTGGGTCACAAAATTACGATCCCTCAGATTGGATGACATGCATCCCTCTAAAATGGACAACCCAGATTATTTTGTGACTTCGTGTTTCACGAGTCCTCATGACTCTGCCCTTTGATCGCTCCATTCTGTGATTCAATGAAATGTTGATCCTGCACCACATGTCCCTCCTAATACCAATGGCTTGGGTCGGCCTCGTGATTTTGGACCTCTGTCCAACACTAAACTTGGTGCAACTGTATGATTTCGATCACCTGATGGTCGTCGATCCGCTCCATTTGATGGATATCTGCCATTGATAGTTGATCTTACTCTCTCGCTTAATTTGAGTTTATATCAGACTACTTCAAATGTTGCACTTGGCTTTCATGACTACGGAATGTATAGTTTACCTGAATGTCTAGATGAGGTCTCAGGAGAACAAAGATCAACAACAGAGGTAAAGGAAGGAGTGATCGACCTTAGAGAAAAATAAAATATGAGGATCGAAATTTCTCAGGAAGCCAACAATGAAAAATAGGTCTATCAAACAGGTGTAAACAAATGGCATAAAAACTACAAGGTGAGAGGAAAACATTATGATTGGGTCTGCAAAAGAGGATAAACAGGCAAAGTTATAGACCTAGGTAGAAACCACAAACTCACAAGACCTTGACAATTTTATGTGATAATAGTTAGAATATTTATGGGATTGCAATGAATGCATGGTGTACCTTTGAAAGCACTGTGAACTCTCCTAGTGAGTTGGCAACGTACATATCAAAATAAATTTGATAGATAAACTAGTAAAGGTGACAAAAGGAGGGGTCTTGTGTATAGAATGGAGGTGTGACATGTTAGGGTGATGATGGAGAATTTGAAATATGCGACTCATGAATATTTATTCAACTTGTTATGTTAGCAATGCATAACCCAAGGACTCTATACTAAATCCAAAACTAACCTTATCTTATTTACATCAAAGTTTACAAAATGACTATAGAAAAGTGACATAAAAACCTAAAATTTAATGAAAACCTATGACTAAAAATAAAAAATAAAATTATTTTGAACCTTGCAATTCTATGTGATAACACCTTGGTTCTTAGTTTTTTACGAAGACTCCAGGAGTTCTCCCATTCGACATTCAGAATGAATGAAAGTGAAACCTCCTAAAGCTCCGAAGAGTGGAGTAAATACTCACCGTTGATCAGGAGAGGACACGTGGTAGTAGATCTTATAGTCTAGAGACTTGGCACTCCATAGGATTCAAGGCACAAGTAGTTTGGGTCAAGGACTCATGAAGGCCCAAAGTCCAGATTCCATCTCAGCCATTGATTACAGTAGACATGTGGCACTAGATCTCAAAGTCCAAAGACTTGGTACTTCAGAGAAATTGAGTTTCAGGTTGCTTTGAGTCAATAAATCCCGAAGGGATGGAGTTAATCTCAACCATTGATCAAGAGATGATATGTGGAATAAGGAGGGGATATCTGGTAATTCGACACTCCGAAAAATTTATGGAGAGGTGCTTTGGAAAGCCTTGAATCCTATATTTTCCAAGAAAATCCTAGTTGTTGATCGTGAGAGGGTACGTGGCATCACATCTTGCAGTCCGGAGACTTAGCACTCCAAAAGGATTGAGAGTGTGGACAGTCTAGAACTCTCAAAGCCTAGAGTCTTGGAGCTCCTGTTGACTGTTAGATCTACATATCTATGGTGGAGGTTTGGCTTAATATTCCACGTAATATTAATGTTCCAAACAATAACCGGATTTCAAATGTATAACGATGTATTTCATAAAAATTGTGGATATGCCAAAGGTAGGATACAACACCACACTTTATAATCTCTGCAAGGAAGATAGATCGTCTGATCTACGATCATATTTAAAACTAAAAAAAAATACTGTATCGAATTTAAATTACGGGTATAGGTCCCGACGTTAACTCGTGTGCATATACAATCTTTACAATGGAGTATGACCATCGATCTTAGCCCTCAATCAATATTAAACCACATGATTCCATATATAATAATTGCAATGCAAAAAAGTGCTAAGAAGGGATAAGACCATGATTTTGAGTCATGGTCACTTTGCAAAGTGGTTTGAAGAAAGCGTCTGTGCAAAATTGATTTATGTATCAACCCATGGATAACATGGAAGTACCTTGACTGAAGATATCAGAAAATATAAGTACCTACATGAGACAGGCCAGAGCAGAGGGTCCATGTCGAAGTTTTGGAAGGATAAGAAGAAGGAGAAGTATGATCAGAACAAGAAGGGATTCAAACCTCCTTTCAATAGAGATGATCCTTGTAATTCCCCCGACCATCAACCCCCTTGATGGGCAATGCTACTACGGGAAAACATTCTCATACATATATATTATGCATTTAAATGAAATTAAATGGCTTAACAAAGTAAACATACAATTACTGATAACGTACATAAATAATTGAATCAACAGTAAACATCATCACAACATAATACATGATAATATTGTGAGCATCACATACATGCATTTAAAAATTGAATTTAAACACATGCATATACTTATCTTTGAAACTGTAGTAACTCCACCAACCATGTGCAGACCTTCCATGAACCTCCCAACCTTAGACCTCACTGCTCATCACACTCAACAGTGGGTCACCCCTGAGATGGGACTAAGCTCCACCCAAGTCAGGGGAATCCTAGGTTCGGTTGAGGTTACAGGAAAACTGCATAGAACAACCAGAAGGATTCTCCTCGGGAGCCTTCTTATGCCCACTACTAATGACCTCTCATTCCCCACATGACTATTCCACCTGGGAGTATACACCTTCACAAGCACAATCCATCGGTGCTTCACCTCCCTCTCTGGGCCTCAGCAATAGGCCAGATCAGGTGTTGGACTTACTCTGGGAGAAAACCACTTCCTAGTAAGCTGTCTTACCTGGAGATATTCTCACAGGCCTGATGACCTACCTCTTCTACCAAGGACCTGAAAATACAGTTCTTCAACCAGTCTTCAACTCCATTCCCGTAATTTTAGGATGAAAACAATAACAACAACTTTTAGCTAACTCACGGGTGAAAGCAGCAACAAGAAAATTGTGTGTGGAAAATAGGAAATGACCATAGCCATGAAGCAACACTCATTCACACAAGGATGACAGTCGCAACAGTAAATGGGCATTGGTCCGAAAATGCCAACGACCAGACACTAGACACAACATGCTCAAGTGATTTCCCCATGTCAGGTTCCACAGAAGACACATAATAGTTCACTGGTTTTGGTTCTTAGAATTGTGTGAGGGTAAAAACAACCGAGGTTCCAAAGTAGAGGCAAATGATTTTCAGACAGAGGATTTGGAAACTGGTAGCACGGACACAACAATAGATAACCTCCCAGACTCTTACGGGTCAAACAACTCACGGCAGGATGAAGGACTAACCCCCTCCATGACTCAATATTTAAGTTAAATTGCATGTGCCAAGGCCGACACATGTCATCCATGAGGTTGCATGTGCTCCATCATCCTGTGTTCTCTTTGGCGCATGTTCCCCTTCCAGGAACTTAGGATAAAAACATGTTTTGTCACATAGCTTTTGGAATAATAATAAATTATTATTCCCAAGGACTTAAGCCCCCAAGATTAGCCTCTCTTTCCAACCTTTTAACCCCCTTTCCCTTAACCACTATGTGGAATCTTATTCCCCCGTCACTCTTTCTTCATGGTCAGTTTGCACGTTGCAATGTTTATATTTTTATTAATGTTATGCATAATACATATACAAAAATAGGATTCTGGCCTTAACACTTAGGCTCTCAGGCCTAATAAACGCATAAGCCTACCATCTTATCAATACTCGACTCACCATCCTACAAAACATGATTTACAATTCATAAACATGATTACAACAGGGCTCATCCTTGGGGATATTACAATCCCCTCCCTTTATTTTTTCCCTTTCCTCAATGCAACTTTCACACAACATCAACAACATTTTTCAAAATCTTGAAAACGATGTGGGTATTCTTCCCACATAGAATCCTCATTCTCCCATGTCACATCCTCATGACCATACCAGTTCCACTAGACCTTTACAATCCCTATGGCTCGATTCTAGGGATGTTTTATTTTTCGGTCCAATATGTGCACAGGATGCACTTGCAGGAAACCTTCTTGCTCCACCTGAATCACATTCCAATCAATTACATGATTAGCATCAAGTATATATTTCTTAAGCAATGAAACATGAAACAAATTATGTATACTCATGGATGTAGGTAATGTAAGCATATATACAACTGGCCCAATCCTTTCTAGGATTTCAAATGGCCCACAAAATATGGCTTCCAACTTGGCGCAGTTTCCCAGCTTCAGGGAACTTATATTGGCTTTTACTTATAGAAAAACATGGTCACCCACTTTGCACTCTCCGTGGGTTCTGTTCCTATTAGCATAAATGTTTTTCCTGTATTGGGTAACCTTTAAATTCTGCTTAAATTTTAGCATCTGTTCTTCCATTTCCTTGAGCAACTTTGGCCCAACCACTGCCCTATCAACTGGATTATCCCAGCTTACTGTAGTATTTCACTTTATGCCATAAAGTGCTTCAAATGGGCTCATCTTCAATGATGCTTGATATCCATTATTGTAGGCAAATTCTACCAAGTGCATGATGATAAGCTGTGCTAAAATTCAGATTCTTTCCAAATCCTTTGAACAACCCCTTCCAGTAATTTGAAGTAAATTTTGGGTCTCTATCGGACACAATTGTCTTGGGAATTCTATGTAATCATGCCACTTCCTTCATAAATATGTCGGCAACATCCATTTCCTTGTGAGTAGTCTTTAACAAAATGAAATCGGCATCTTTTGTAAGCTTATCCACCACCACCATGATTGAATCATGCTACTTTCCAGTTCTGGGCAACCCGATGATGAAATCCATTGTCACCACTTCCCACTTCCACTCAAGAGTGGGTAAAGGTTGCAACAACCCTACTGGGTGCATGTGCTCATCTTTAACCTTATGGCACTCCATACATCTGGCGATGTATTCAAAAATATATTTCTTCATACCTGGCCAAAAGTAATGGCTCTTGATTGTTGCTATGGTTTTCTGATATCTAGGGTTCCCTGCGTAAGGCACCTTATGCATTTCATGTAAAATCATAAGTTTTATGTCCTGGACATTAGGTACATAAAAAATTTTCTTGTACAGAAGTGTTCCATCAGTTTCCAATTTATAATTCTCCACTTTCTATGGCATCTTACCTTGTTGTAGCTTTGCTACCAAATCCTTGTACTGCAAATATGTATTTGCAGCCTCTAAAATTTTTCCCTTTATATCAGTTCATCACATAATAATGGTTGTAGCATGTAATTCGTGTACTCTCTTGTTGAGTGCATCAACCACTTTATTCTCCTTCTCTTTGATATGATTGATATCAAAATTGTATTCATAGAGAAACTCCAACCGCCTACTCTGCCTAGCGTTGAAGGTTGGCTGGTCAAACAAATAATTCATACCATTATGGTCTGTTCTCAGTTCGAACCTCCTTCTGATGATGTAATGCCTCCATTTCTTTAAAGCGTGAACTATGGGTACCAACTCCAAATCATGAGTTGCATAGTTCCTTTTGTGCTCTTTCAACTTTATGGATTCATAACAGATTATGAATCCATTCTGACTGAGGACTCTTCCTAGTCCTTGTTTACACTCATCAGTTCATACCACAGAATCTTCATTTGAATCTGCAATCCTTAATATTGGAGCACTGGTTAACAGTTGCTTCAATTGTTGAAATTGTTTCTCACAATCATCTGTCCACTGAAACTTTTTATCCTTCCTTTGTAAGGAAGTGATAGGGTGAGCTATCCTCAAGAACCCTGTGATAAAACTTCTGTAATATCCATCTAGAACCATGAAGGATATAACTTATGTCACATTCTTTAGCACTGACCATTCTCTAATGGTCTCAATCTTCTCAGAATATACAACTATCCCTTCCTTCGAAATAATATGCCCCATGTAATGGATCTGATCCTGATAAAATGAGCATTTGATCAACTTGGAATACAACTGGTGCTCTCTTAGCACTTGCAAGAACATCCTAAGATGGTTTTCATGCTCTTCCTCTGACTTGGAATATACCAGAATTTCATCCAGGACTACTATTACAAACTTGTCTAGATATTCCCCAAATACACCATTCATCAGGCACACAAAAACAATGGGTACATTCGACAACCCAAACGGCACCACTGTGAACTCGTAATGACCATAACTTGTCCTAAATGTGGTCTTGCTGATGTATTAATATTTTATCCTTACCTGGTGATATCTCTACCTGAGGTATATCTTCAAAAATATTTCCGCATCCTTCAACTGATCGAAGAGGTCATCAATCCTCGACAGAGGGTATTTTTTCTTTACAGTTACTTTGTTCAATTGTCTGAAATCAATACACAATCTCATCATCCCATCCTTCTTATTTACAAATAGGACTAGGGAACCCCAAGGTGACACACTTGGGCATATGTACCCCTTCTTCAAAAGCTCTTCAAGCTGTAATTTCAACTCTTTCAGCTTTGGTGTACTCATTCTGTAGGGAGCTTTTGACACTGGAGCTGCTCTAGGCATCAAATTTACTGAGAAGTCTATATCTCTTTTCAGAGGTAGTCTGGGTATCTCCTAAAATATATCCTCAAACTCCTTTAGTACCACATGGTCTTTGATATTTGAAACCTTATCCTTAGGTGTTTCCTCGACATGGGCTTCAAATAATTGACAACCTTTTCTGTAGCACTTCTTTAGTTGCATTGCTGAGATTTCTCTAATAGAAACAACTCTGGGAATTCCTTGGACTGTTTTTTGATTCTATTTCTCATCCAGGAAAGTGAATGCCTTGTTACAATAGTTCAATATGGCATGTTTTTTATCCAACCAATCCATCCCAATTAGACTGTCATAAGAACCTAAAGGCATAACATTCAATTCATCCTTTGTGCTCAGTCCATTCATGTCCACAGAACATGACTTAACAAACTCAATGACTTTCCTCTTAGTTACTGTAGCCAACTACACTAACCAACACATTTCATGTTTTCTTCTCGACAAATGCAAACTTTCCACCACTCTAGGATCTATATAACTATGGCTAGCCCCTGAATCAATTAAAATATTAAAGGGTTGATTGTTAATCATACCTTCCACTTCAATCATGTGCAACTAATATTCATCTTGCTTGTTGTCCAGGGCTGCATAGATCCTTGGCATTCTACTGCCCATGTCCTACACTATTTCAGCTTGTTGAACATTATGGATAGCTCTCACTTTGCCATTTTTATGGGGACAATATTTGTACTTGTGGTTCTCCTTACAGCCCCAACACTAAATGGGCATATGTCTTGTCTTTTGCTCCCCTACATCAACCATTTTCAAATTTCTAAACGATGGATTTCCTTGAGGACTATTCTTGAAAAAGGGAAGTTTGTTTCCCTTCTTCTTCTGATCCATCTGGAATTTCTTCTTGTCTTCCCAATCCTTCTGGAAAGTAGGCTTCTCTCTATGTTGTTCATATAATCATTTCACTCTTCTTATCATTTCTTCCATAGTTTTTGGGTCATCATGTTGGATCTTGTCTCCAATGGAAGGTGGCAGTCCACTCGGGTACCTTTGAATCTTGACAGTTTCATCCTTGATGAATGGAGCATACTTTAGTAATTCCAAAAATCTTCACTCGTATTCATCCATGGTCTTGTTTCCCACCTTGAGTTAAAAGAACTCTTTCATCTTTCTGTCATAGTATCTTTTAGTCAAGTATTTCTTCTCGAAATACCTCTTGAATTCCTTCCAAGTGATAACTTTCTCCCTAAGGTGTTGGACCTTCAAAAGCTGATCCCACCACATGGATTCCTTTCCCTTCAGTTTATACATTGCAATTCTTCCTTCTTCATGAGAGGAATAATTCTGCAGTTGGAAATATTTCCTCATGCCAAGAAACCATGTTTCGACATCTTCCTCCTTCTTATGCTCTCCATCAAACGTAGGTGGATTAATATTATTCATCTCCCCCTACAATTCATCCACTCTCGATCTCCCGTGCCTTATGGTAGGAGATGGGCTGGAACTATTGTGTGTTCTTTTCTTGGAGCGACCTTGGGAGTGATGATGGTATCTACCCACACTCCTTGACCTTCTTCCCTTAGAATTCTGGTGACTCCATGTTCTTCTTGAGTCTCTCTCCTTCTCTAAATTCTTCTCTATTCTCTCCAAACTTTTTATCAACTTTATGTTAAACTCACCTTTTTTTTCTTGAGCTTTTCTGATCTTTTTTCTATTTGCTCAATGAGTTTGGGAATCTTTCTGCAATTTTTCAACGATTTTCATCATGTTTCCTTCCTTATCTATCTCTTCTCCATCCCCATTAGAGTTCTATCCTTGAACTCCCAAGTGAACATCCATTCCTTTTGTTGTATCCTCAGAACAGGAAGTGTTGGCCCTGACCAGGTTTTGAGGAACACTTGGTCATATTTGACCGTTTTTGGGACTTCAATAGCTTATCAAAGATGGAGCGCAATGCCAAGCGAAAATCATGGAAGCTAGACCCCTTTTTGGGTCCTTTTTGGGTTTTTGGGGATAATGTAATGGAAAAGGGATGTCGGCCCGTGGGTTTACCCATGCTTAAACCCACTTTTGTATGTATAAATAAATATGAAGTAGACGTGAAGTACATGTGATTTCTTAGTGAAATTGGTAGTGCATCTATGTGATGTTGAATAAGTGTTTCATGTGAACTATGTAAGGCTTGCAAGGCTAAGTGAAATTCCCTGTGAGAGAATCTAAAAGTCTTTGTGTTGTAGTGCAAGGAAGAAGGATCTAGCGAGCTGCGCAGATATTTTGTCCTATGTGAAGAGGGATTTGGATGGCTCTGTGTTGTAACCTGATTAACTGAAGCTAATAAAGAATAATACTTTGTGGACGTAGCCCCAGGGTGGGGGTGAACCATGGTAAATCTGTGTGTTGTGCTCTGTGCCTCGACTTGATGTGTTTGTCTCTTCCTTTGCTAAGTGCTTTGATGTGCTTAGATAGATCTATTTATGCTTTGTGCTTCTAAGATATGAATGAATGTTAGATCTGGTATGTAAGATTTATAGTTCTTGATTTTTCGAATCTAATCTATCTTATTGTGGCTAAGTGATGAATTATCTTAGATCTAAGTACATACTGTGATGCTCTATTCTATGTGAGAAGTATCATAAGGGTTGAATACTGATGAATAATCTATGCTAAGTGATTACTAAGTGTTATAATCACATATATGTGTCCCAACTAAGGTTTCATACACCTAAGTCTTGCAACCACCCTTGCCTCTACCTCGGGTGAGACTTCATCTGCTTCGTAAGTGTTGCCGAAAGGGCCGATAGTTAGGGTTTTTTTGGTGCTTTGTTGTAGCATTGAATCCTGGGTCTTCCCCTATGCCAACAAATGGTTTCATTACCGGGACCTGAAACTATGATTGCTGGGAACTGAGCTGAAGAAGCTTTGTGCAAAGATTCATCCTAAAATTGTGAAATCTTTGTGAATGGATCTATGCCCTAGGGCACAGTGATCCACTTGATATGAAAGGCTCTGTGCTAAAGAAGGAAGGACATATCTGAAGGAAAGAAGTTAGATCTGCAAGAAAAAAGGTCAGATTTGTAGAAAAGAGGCAAGATCTGGAAGCTTTGTTCTTTGTAGAAGTAAGACAAGTGAAAATTTTTGTTTCTAAAGTATGGATTTAGGTATGCTTGAAAGATTTTGTCCTATCTTGAAAACTAGGGCATTTTTAGATGAAAGAATGTTTGATATGATTAGATATGATAAGAATAATGATAGATATGTTATACCTATGCATAGAAAGAATTTTTGGACTAACCAATGGATGCAAGATCCTAGAAAGAAATTTTTTGCAGGCTAGCCATTAGTTTCCTCTATTGTAAGGCTATGAACCGTGAAGTACTGGATTTCCCTAGAATGATTGCTAGAATCGAAAAGTTGAATATGGAGCAAGCAAACTCTGAAGGAGATCAAGAGACTAAGATTATAGAAGAACCCCAGAAAGAATCAAATATTATGTTACTGAAAATGAAGGAAATCCTGAATGAACATAAAGATGCCAGTTTGTCAAAGATCTTCAAAGAAAAGGAGAAAATCGAAGTACGAATAGGAGACTTCGACATTGAATGTGCTCTATATGAGGAAACATAGATGAACATTATGACATAAATTACTTGAGAAACCTTAGGGAGGTCTGCTATGGTTCCTTCACTAGCAAAAATAGGGTTGTTTAAAGGAAAAATGGTAACCCTATGTGGCAAAATTACCCAGATAGCTATGAGTACTCATGGAGCTTCAACAGAGGAAGAATTCGAAGTTATTAAATTTATTGAGGACTATGCCCCATTTCCATCTTTTTTAAGCAAGATCTGGATTGAAAAAGACTAGATCCGGAGAAAAGAAGAAAAGGAAGCCCTAGAACAGAAGAAGCAAGAACTCATGGAATTTATGACCAGAAGGATTGCCTACTTGATGGAAGAACAAGAGAACAGATCTAAGCTATTGAACACCAGGGACTTGGATGTCGAAGCTATAAGAGCATTAGAGGAACCGCATAAGACCAAAATACCTAATCCATATGATGAAGGAGTATTACCCTTGGATATGAAGAAAGAATCTCATCATCGCGCAGTGACTATGTCTAGAGAAGATAAGAATCGAAATGGAAAAAGGATGACTGAGACAAAGTTCACTGGGAAGAAGGCTATGAATCTAAGTAAGAAGAGAGACAAGATCAAAAAGTTACAGAAGATTCCATAGGAAACTTCATCGAAGGAAAAATCACAGGAATTAAGCTTCGTCGAGATATCAGAATAACGACATATGGCACTTCGTCGTGGTGAAGCAATATAGTCATTGGACCGATATACCCATTCTACTTTCGCCCTGAACGAACAGAAAAGCATTAAAGGATCACCAACATACCATTGGACCACGCCATAATGGATGGATCAACGTTCATGGAAGCTTCATACCCATTGCAAGCAGATCATTGATGAATTTCCTATTTAGCTCATTGCGTCGTGCCCGAAGAACACTTTTTTCAACTAAAAAATTGAAGCCCGCAGAACTAGTGATTGTCTACATTGATCATTGCAAGCAGACTGTTCATCCTAGTGAAGTATTTTGAGATCATCATGACCTCGATTATCTTTCCCGAGTGTGTATGTCCGAGGAGCTCACTGCACTTGAGGAATCCATCATAGAGGTCCTTCTTGATTTAATGACTGAGAGAGTCATGTCAGAAAGAAGAATGTCCACCGGATTCCAAGAATCATCAACGAGAGGAGTGCAAGCCTCCCCGTCCATTTCTCGAGTAGGATAATCTTGAGTCGGCAAATGGAGAAGAACTAAGCAGAAGGACGACATAGCCAACACGAAGTTAGTGCCATCCATCCTACCAGCTTACATACACCCTCTGAGAGGTGAGATTAATAGGGACAATGTCCCTAGAGACTTTGAATACACCCTAGTCACTGCATATCTACCGAAAGTAGTACACACCTACCTCGCAGATCAAGACAAGGTTATAGCATTGAAGTTTTGCGACTTCAACCTGGGGGACCGTAAAGTTTATAGCATGCTCTCCCTGTATAAGTACTTTATGAGAACTAAGGGAAATAATTTGAATCTCATCCCTTAGCAATGGACAATGAACCTCACGTAGTCTAATTTGCTCAATGTTATGAAAACACCGCACTTTGTTAGACACCAGGAAGTGAATGCTTGTGTAAAATTGTTGCTAGCAAGTTACCACAAAGGATACCTGTGGTTAGATCATCACATAACTTTTGATCTAGCACTTATCAATAGGATCACTAGGATTAGCATGCAGGGCCCTGATCCCCATGAGTACTATCTTGGAAAGACCACAGACCGTTCTCTTGCGTAGAAGATCAAAGAAGCCTATGGCGATGTTGAGAAAGGCACGAGAGTCTACAAGGTAGCTTCTATTGAAAGTGGCATAGTTCTCCTCACATGCCAACTGATCACAGGGAATTTGGTACGCAAGAATCTACCAACACAAGTATCTGGATTTGTAGTTGACCTCACAGGAAACTGCACAGAGGGACTACAGATGAACTGGGCGATGTACCTGGTGAATCAACTGGAGATTGACTACAGAGAAGCCTAGGATCAGGGGCATGAATTCCATTTTAGCTGGATCCTGATACCAATCACTTTTGTTGCATGAGAGCTACCAGAAGGTATAACCTTCCCGGACTTGACCCCTTTGATCCACTAGCCATGAAGTTCAGTACATTATGATACTCGAACGACATGAGCAAGAAATGGAAATCGAATGTCATTTTCCACGTGTACTATAACTAATTGAAAGAAGCCATAAGGAGTGAACCTCACATCACCCCAAACACTTTACAGAGATTCCAACCTTTGATAAAGTTCAGTGCGGACTACCACTTTATATACCTAACCCCATGCATTGATGAGCACCAGGAACAACTTCAGTCCTATTATAAGCTGACAGAAGAAGACCTGGAAGAGA
>JASDQU010187015.1:10989-26498 GCA_032191745.1 Picea mariana | reverse complement strand
GTTCAACAGTGCCCATGGTCACAAAACCAAAGCCACGTGGTTTTCCAGTTTCTTTGTCTGTAATGATATTGACATCCAAGACTTCTATTGTGTTTTCAAAGAGCCCCCCAAGTTGTTGGTTATCTATGTTGAAGGGAAAATTCCCCACAAACAACTTCTTCATTGAAACAACAATTTGGAGGTCGATTGGAATTCCAATGGTCTCAAGGTGGACTAATTCTCTAGTCGTTGATTAGAATCCCAAATACACAAAGGGTATGTGTATTTCTCGGCTAGCACAATCAACAACTAATGATATACATGCAAATATCATAATAATCGATATTGATCATGTTTTCCTAATATGGCATAGTTAAGGATTCAAAATCAATCTCAACCAGTATTTTTGGATGTAAAGAGTGAAGCATTGAATCCTCCTCTTTCATAGATCAAACATTGAAACAATTCCTCCCCATCGCTTAGGACCAAAATAATGGCCGCATAGAAACATAATGTAGTAGATTGATCATAGTGAACCATTTTCCAATTTTTTTTTAAAAGAATCTTATGTTTATCCATCATTACAAAGTGATATTAGATCCTCCTTATGATTCCAAGGATGTGAAGAGAAGACTCAAGTCTTGGCTCTATGAAAATGATTTCAGTGGAGACCTCATCAACTACAATGGTGGTAGTGACATGTTCTTTGCAAAGAGTATGTTGGAGAAGAAGGGATACCTCAATGGGATGGAAATCTATTTGTGTTGTAGCAGTTTGATGGGAATGGTGTCTTAGACCAAATACTTTAAATATTGTTGTTGTTTCAAAGGTGGTTGCATGAGGGTTCCTTCTAGAGATCCCACTGAGAACCTACGCAATAAGACTCGAAGGTATTCTCTATAAAATGGGATCCAATATGCCGAGGATGAAACCATTAAAATTATATGAACCAAAATGTGTGTACAATGACTAATTAAAACACCTAGGGAGATAAAAATGACACCCAACGAACTAACAACCTATGTTAGAGAATGCCAATGGTCTTCTAGGGACTAACACAACAAATTAGGGTTTCTTAGACATGAGGAGGCATTTATGTTTTCTCTCCACTAGAAAAATGAATGCCAATGCATAGGGAGAGATTGGAAGGAAGATTGTAGAGAAAGAGGGATATATGAATAATTTATGCACTCAAATTGTAGCAAAAGAGGACAAATATGCTCCAACTATCATGGAGTTATTGAAAAAATACATCAAACTCTAATACCATTTTTTGGCCAGGGATGAGTAACTCCACGGATGAGCCAGGGATGAGTAACTCCACGGATGATCCAAGGATGAATAACTCCATGGATGAGCCAAGGATGAGTAAATCCACGGATAAATTTTTATTAATGTGAGTCATACATAAATACATTGATGTGACTCTTGTTTTCACCTTCCAAGAGGTTTAATGACTCTTGACATCTACCTATGACTTTTCATATTTCCCTAAATTAATATTTACAACTATTTTACAATTATACCATAACCCCAAGGATTAGGTATCTAATAGTAAGGGATTTAGCTTGGTTATTTGTCTCTCTACCTAATCCCCATTCAAAGGATTTTTCCTCATTTCCCTTAGGATCAAAAATTATCCCCTTTGCTCCTTCCACCCATAGGTTTCCTTTAGAAGCTTTATCAAATAATAGCAAACACTTCCTTTCCTCATGCTTCCACTGGAGGAACTCTTCATCCCCCATGCCAATTTTCCATTTTTCTCTATATGGAGGAGAGAGCATGAGCTTCTCAGGTAAGAAATTATTTGTATTGATCATGCCATCCACCTAATATTGATCCCCTTGTTCAAAAAGAGACACATTGTTCCCATGCATCCATTTGACTTGAATGAATTCTAATAACATCCTACAAGCTTTATTGATTGTGCTAACAAATTGAATTTGAATTTTTTGTAATATATCCTTGTTCCTCACTAACCATATCTCCCAACAAATAATTTTTTGGATTTCCATACATATTTTTTTTAAACTTATTTATTCCAAAAAAATCCTGAGTATATTTTATTCCAAATTACAAGCATTTCTTTCCAAGAGCTTGGGAATAAAACCTTATCTAGAATTCCATGGAAATTTTGTGTCTAAACCTACAATGAGTACTAACATTCAAAATACAGATGATTTGTGGTTTCCCTCCTTGATATACATAAAACACATCTAGATGGCCATTTAGTTCCATTCCTTTTTAAGTTCTCTATTGTTAGCAACCTCCCATGAACCATGATCTAGATAAAGACATTGATTTTAGGGAGTGAGTATCCTCTCCAAATATGTTTCCATATACCAGAACAAGGTGTATTTGGAAGATCTTGTAAAAAACTAGTATACTTTTCTTTCACTGAATATTTCAAAACTCTTTCTCCCCACCCCTTCTAATCAGGGTGGTGTTATCCACAGGGGCACATCCAATCAAATGCTTAAAAATAAATGACAGGGAGGAGTGTGGCCCAAGTGAGGAGAAACTTTTCCACCCTAACCACCTTTATTCTCCATACTAGATCAATAAATTTGACAATGTAACCAATCCATTTTTCAAGAACCATAGCTTAAGAGATGATATCTCAAGGAGGGTTTCCAAACAAGGATTTCCTAAAATCTTATATGTCCATATGTCGATAGTTTTACCATTTCCTAAAACCCACATTAATTTAGACAGAGGATTGTTTCTTTACATAGTCTCCAAATCAAAGAACCTCTTACTTCATCTGATGGTGTATTTAAACATCTTCCCCTATATTTGTAAAAATATTTATTAACCATAACTACTTTCCACCATTCCTGGGGGTTAGAAATGAGCCTCCACAGAGTTTTTCCCCCCTTTTCCAAATCCATGAGCACTGGATATTTTATTTCCAAGTCTCCTCTCTCTTTTGGAGGACAAATGTTAATGCCCTATGTTAAGGTGCTAACGCTCATTTATAAATATTTTATTATTTATGATTAGGTTATCCTAGTGGTAGGATACATCATTCTCACTTGTATCCTATTTATAATAAAAGAGAATCATTTGTATAAGCATCTCATCTTGTCTTATAAATTGAATATATTGTAAAAGGCAGTTTCCCCCTCAAATTGGACTATATTCACTTAATTTTAATCATTATTAAGGAATTGGATCATCACATTTGGTATTGGAGCATCAATCCCAAGGTTTTTCTGCTTCAAGTGATTCACCTTGGAATTTTTTCTATAAATTTTTTTCCAGGGATGATTCAAATAGAAAACTTTGAGGTTACTCGATAGACATATAACAGTATGTATAGTAAAAACTTCAGGTTATGTTTCATTATACTTTCATAGATATAGACTATGTAAGATAGGGTTTGTAACTCATCCTCAAATCAGTTTAAACGAGTCATCTTGGAATTTTCTCTATAACTTTTTTTTCTAGGAAGTTTCAGATAGTGAAATTTTGTGGAGACAAAGGATAAATATCATAGTATAGGTCGTCAAATTTCTAGGTTCTGGTTTGCTATACTTTCAAAATATAGTCCATGCAAGACAAGGTTTGTGCCTAATCATGAAACCACTTATCTTGGCATTTTCATTGTAACTTTTTTCTAGTGAAGGTTTAAACACTAAAAATTTCATAATCCTAAGTTGAAATAGTGAAGTACATGTGGAAAAAATTCCAGATCCTAACTCATTATATGTTATGATATATTGCTTGTGGAAGTTAGGGTTCTTGCATAATTACTTTCTGGTGTGATTTTAAGAGATTTTTCCATAGTTAGCAAGTTCGTTTTAAAACAATAATAAAAAAATAAGAGACATGTTCTGGAATATTTAAATAACACAAGATCTATCATTCAGTGTGTAAAACTATGGTTGGGGAAGAATACATGTAGAAAATGCACATGATTTGATGTGGTTAGAAATCACATTGTTTCACCGAGTTGGAAACCCCTATTGGTAACCCTTAAAGTAGTACCACATTAGACAATACTTATAGATGGAATCTCACTTCCACATACCTTTGGGTATATAGGAAGTCCCATAGGTATACATGAAACTATCCTTAGATAAGCTCTTCAATCATCTTGTTGATATTGTACACCAAGGATAACACTCAAGGACACACTACAAGAAAAAGACCCTCGAGCAGAGGTTATAACGGAGGTTTTTACTGTTACAAAATTGGAAAAAATTGTCCAAAAAACCTCTGCGAAAACATTTGTTTTTGGTAGTGGATGTTTTGTGGAGATTATAATGGAACTTCATTATAACTAAAAAAAATTGGGCGGGCGGAGGTTGTAGAAGATGTTTTTCTCGTCGATGTTCTTCATGGTCTATACACACTGGTGCATTCTCAAACATAAAGCATCGGTGCCTACATTACAAGGAAAGCATCGGGTCAATCCTAAAATATTGGGGCACTGATGTGTTTATAAAACATAACACACAGATTCTTTAATAAAAACAATCCATCGGTGGAATCTCGGATACCAAGCACCGATGTGTTCTATAACTTAAAGCATCAGTGCTTACAATTACAAGTAAGCATCGGGGTCGTCCAAAAAAATTTGGGTCACCAGTGCTCTTATAAGTAATAACTCATTGATGCCTTAATAAGAATAAGGCACTAGGCGAATCTATGATACCATCATCGGTGTGTTAAAAAACAAACCCTATTGGTTCATGATATTCAGAATGCACTAAGGTGGAAGTGTGATACAGAAACACTTGTGCATTAAAAAAAAAAACCTACCAGTGCATGATATTCAGAACGCACCAAGGTAGAAGTGTGATACAGAAGCACTGGTGCATTTATTAATTAAACGCATCGATAAAGGTTTTTATTTTTATAATTGTTGGTTAAAATAATATTAAGATCAGTGTTGTCTCATGTATATCAGCATCGGTGCAAATTTAATTATGGCACCGGTGTTTTTTATCTTGATACACACCAGTGTTGTTTATCATTAAACTCATAGGTTGTCATTTTCTGTTTTTAGAAACACCGACCTATGACAATGCACAATTATTGTTATTTTGTATTCCATTGTTCCTCAAAAAATTGACATATATCATATAATAGTATTCATATAAATTAAATTTTGATTAGTGCATTTGGATATGATGTTTGGATTAATTTGTTATATCGTCATATTTCACATCTCTGCATTATAATATTTAATCCTTCGTATATTTAATCATCGATGTAACATTTCACAGCAACATTGGACAACACAATAGAATAAAATAAAACATACTTTATTATATATGAATAATAGGCTATTTGTCATACATAATTGGTCGACACTTATTGGTAACCCCTTGTCTTTCAATTGGGACACTATGTCAATTACATTAAACAAAATGTCTGATTTTCACAGACAATTATTTCAAAAAATACAATATTTTGCATTGATATCCAAATATATTGATCATCATTCTTCGTTGGAAATATTGTCAGTGCTCGAGCTACTTCCATGACTTGGGTTATTTGTTCGAATATTTTGTTGATTGTCTCGTTTGTTTTCCTCTTCTTCAAATGATTCCATCTACAAAAATAAAAATAAAGTGTAATGAGTGTATCTACATTGGTGAGAATAACGAAAATTGAAATGAATAATATACATGAATGTAAATTGAAAAACAACGTACCATAGCAAGAATTGAGTCATGAATGATAAACATTTTTTCAAAACCAAATCTCATGCCTTCTATCAACAACCCTTATGTTGGAACATTTCCATCCTTTGTTTCCTGCAATTTTTATACCCCATAATAAATCATAGATTTAATATAAAAGATTTTGTTTGTTCCATTAATTATAAAATGAGAGAAGTAAAACAACATAAGATACTAACAAATTCCACAATTAATTTTTGATATGCTAACATATACTCACAATCATTACTTAACCCAATGTCAATCAATTCTTGCGATGGCTCTTCTTTGTATGATATCACTTGTTTAAAGACATTCAAGGATGGTTCTTGTAAAACAAATTAAAATATACAAAAATTAAATCTTAATTTAATGTTATAAGGAAATAACAATTACTCACAAACTTTGTTATCAACCATTTTCTTCTTTGTCGTCCTGTTTTATGTGTTGAATGGATTCCATTTTGTTTGCTTTTTTGCAAGAAAATACTTGAAAATTAATATTTAGTACTAAATTATTTATTTATATATACCTAATAGAAAATTTCAATAATTTCATACATTTGAAGCACGTTATTGTTGAAATGGCTCCTCCTGTGATGCAATTATGTCCATTTCTTTTACCATCTCCTTGTACACTTTTTTTCGACATTCCTATTGGCATATTTTGGATATCAACTCGTTGATCCTTTGAGATTTTCATAATCTTCCTAAAAAAAACAACATGACAATAAACTATTTTTATATTGATATATGAAAACTAAATATAACAAAATTGATATTAATAAAGAAATGGTTTGTAATAATATATACATATTCTAGAAAAGCATTTTTAGGAATATTACTTTTTGAATGATTCTTTTTTGTTGTTGTATTTTTTTGCTATTGCAAGTCTAACAGGTCTCTTTAATCATTGTTCTGGAAACCTTCCTATAGTTTAGATATAATATGGTTCTTGGAAACATTGGATTGATTTATGTATTGTAAGTGGAAAGTATGTCTATACATTTGTTCATCTATATCCCTCATATTTTTGTAAAAGATTTTCCCCCTTTCATTAACCTCCAAGACTACTATAGATGATCTAAGGACCAATTCATCATCATTTACATCTTCTATAATTTTTATTTTCTTAGGACGACATTTCGCTCCTTCATTGTTGGTCCCTGTAGAACATTAAACATATGTGAATTAATAGATTGTTTGAAACGTGTTATCTAATATTTTTAAGTACAATATTAATGAAAATTCAAAAAAGAACCCATATTGAATTAAAAAAAATCATTCACCTGATTCTTCCTTTTGCAATTTTTCCATCAAGTTTTTACGTTCTTCTGCACTTATATCACAAAGAATCTTATCGAGCTTCCTCATTTTATGGATCTGTAGGACACACACTAACCAATACATATTAGTTAAACTTATAGTTCAAACATGTTAATTTTGTATAGAATTTACAAAGAACTTGTATTTTTAACATATTAATTTTGTATAGAATTTACAAAGAACTTGTCTTTCTTGCATTTTTGGATGTGTTATTAGTGTGTCGATCGGAATTTTTGTTACTTGAACTATTCTCACACATTTTTTAATCCATATATATCTTGTACCATTCAATACACAAGTTATTAAATATATTTTATAAATAAATCACATAATTTTCTGCAAAAAGAAATAGTGTGTTTTCACAATATAAAAGCATCGGTGTGTTCCATATATGAAACGCACCAATATCAAAAATGGATTTTTTTTTAAATTATAAATTACAATGGTGCGATATGTATCGTTATCAACACCACTCCAATAGAAAACAAAAAACAAAAAAAAAATACCATGAACAAATAAAATTACACATCGATGACCGATTTTTTTTAATTATGTTGCAGCATCATCGATGTGTTTTATTTCAAAGTGCACCGGTGCGTTAGATTCAATTAAGTGCATTGATTACCCGTAATATTTTTTTGAAAAAACATGATAGGGCTGAGAGGGTTTGGATCCGATGCATCACATGTCAAACGTATTTTATATGGAAACATAAACCCATTAAATCTAAAATGCCTAAAATGAAAAATTGTGATTATGAAGTGATATAGGGAGTTAAACCCTAAGGTGAAATTTTGCAGTCACATAAGCAAGAAGAAGCAAGGGTTTAAGGTAAGTATGATTTTCCTTTTTTTTCTATTTAATTAAATCTAAATAGAGATACAAATTGTAAAAAAAAAAATATTATTAAAATCAATAGTAAAATTTAAAATTTTTACTATGCAGGGTTTTGAGTGAATCACAAAACCCTTCAAATTCAGATTTTTTGAATAATTTTATTGCTCCAAAAGGGTTTTGAATGAATCACCATACCCTTCAAATTATGATATTCTGAATAAGTCTCATGTTCCAAATTATTGATCTGTTGCTCCACAGTGCTCCCCTGTATGTCTCTCTTGCAAATCTCCCCCTTGTAAATTTTGGCAAAATCATAAAATATTGAATAGCTTAATGCCCGGGAAAGATTTTATGAAAAGGGTTTTAAATGAATCACCATAACCTTTAAACTATGACCTTCTGAATAATCTTGTTGTTCCAAAGTATTATGATGCTCCACAATGCTCTCTGGTATGGTTCTCTTGCAAATATCTCCACTGTAAATTTTGGTAAAATAATGAAACAGTGAATACTTTTTTACTATTTAAATGACTTTATCAAATTGGATTTTAAATTCTCTCTCATTTTTCAATTGTAAAAAAACAAAGTTGCTCCCATGTGTGTTTATTAATATAATGCACCGGTGTGTTTTTGTATACAACACATTGGTGCGCTTAAAATTTTTGGAGCACCAATATCAGATAATTCTTTTTTATTTATTTATGAACCAGTGCGACTAGTAAATAAATGCCCCGGTGTTTTATATCGTTATATATGCATCGGTGTGTGTTGTTTAAATAAGCACATCGTTATGCTTTCAAAGTTATCTGAATTTTTATTTGCACACAAAATAGTGTATTCATCTTAAATTATATTTTAGGATGCATCCACATGACTTGCAATACTCCATAGTATACATTTTTTGCTTAAAGTCTCCTTATTCTTAAAAAATTATTGTTGATTTTGCTCAAATGCAGGGAGAAAATATTATAATATAAAATGGTCAATTATTCAAATTATGGCCCGTTCCATATTGCTCAAAGTCCATCGCGGAGTTCTCCCTTTCCATCTCCAGTAAGTTCAAATTTTATTTATATTTCAATTGTATAATTGAAGTTATTTTTTTTATCCTTGTCAATTTGAATAAAAATATATCCAAATTTGCAGGATCCTGATTCATAATCAATTTCAGACGGAGATAATATTCCACCAATTCAAAAACATCGAAGCTCTTATCATGAGCAACATACCACAAGTAGTTGGTAGATGAAAATGGGCAATCGCTTTATGCTTTCAATAGTAACATGCCATCTTCCAGCCGCAATACTGGGTCAGTGACAGTAATAATTAATATTGGGTATAATGTAATTTGAACAAACAAATTGCATTGTGCTTACTAATATCAACGATGTACTAATCTTCGATATTTTTGAAATTAGGATTTTGATGATGAGCAACCTACCTATTATCTTATGTTGCGCCCCACTACAATGTCAAATCGAGAGAGTGATGCAATAAGAGAAAAAATTGGAGAGGAAGCATACCAAGAATGGTTGAATCAACCACATTTTCAATTCCCACTACGTCCAGCTTCACCAATTAGGAATGACTACAACAATAGCAGTTATTCACAAGCTGGCAATCATGGAGTCAATGAAATAGAGGTTGGTATGGATGATTATTTACGGGATACAACTACCATGGAGACAATGTTGTTAGATGCATTCCAGAACGATGAGTGAGGGGATGATGCTCATATCACTGATACCCTATTCGAAAGTCTAAAATATGCTTCCACCACACCTCTCTTTGGACCTAGCAGATCAAATTCTACCCAATTAGGGACAACAATGTCACTGTACAACTTGAAAGCAAAGTTTTGCATGTTAAGCGCATGTTTCTCGGCAATATTGAGGTAACCAACCATCATTAAGTCCCTTATAATTTGAGAATTCTTGTCACACAATCAACATTAAAAACGATCAATTTTATGAACTTTAAATGACATTGTACATTTCTATTGCCCACTAACTGCAGGTTATTCAAATATAAGGTTCTTCGGAGTGATAATGTATTTCTCGATAGTTGCAAAGAGGCAAAGAAGATGTTGAAAATATTGGGTGCTAAGCACATATCATATCATGCATGTCTGAATGATTGTATTCTATATAGAGGATAATATGCAAACAAAGAGATATGTCTAAAATGTGGGCATGACAAATATCATAAATCAAATAAAAAGGGTAAATCACATGGTCCTCATAATATATTGAGACACATGCCTATAATCCCAAGGATTCAAAGGCTCTTTCCTTGCAAAGCATTATTTATGTTGCCGGGATGGTATGCCTCACACAGAAGTGAATCGGTATTTATGTGAATCCCAATAGATTCAATAGCCATGAAGCATATAGAGGATACATGGACTGAAAAATTCAAGGATGAAGTACGAATTCTATGAATTAGCATAGCCATGGATGGTGTCAACCCATATTCCCTCCAAAAAAACAACTATTATGTTTGTCATGTAGTAGTGATCAATAAAAATATCCCCCCATGGTTTTCCATGAACAATGAACATATTAAGTTGGCTCTTATAGTCCCTGGTAGAAGACAAGTGAAGAATATGGATGTCTACCTACAACCATTGGTAGATGAATTGAAGGAAATATGGGAAGGGATACATGTATACAATGTATCAAGACCCATCACAACAAAGAGGAGTTTTACATTGTATGGCATATGTTTTTACACGACACATGATTATACATGCTTAAGAGTTTGCTCTGGTAAATTACATGTTTATTGATTTGTTTATATATGTAACAATATTTTTTGGCATATTTAATTTGTTGTGATTGTTCTAATCTTCGATGCTAACATGCTATGTATACATTAATAATTTTGCAGGTCTTGTAACAAAAGGATATCATGGATTTAAATGGTGTATACCTTCTCTGAATGCTAGGTGTTCCAACCACCTATGAAATCCAGTGTACGACTGCTCCAGGGTATTCCTCCCAAAAAAACACCCTTATAGAAGAGCAACATTTGCTTTCAATGGTAAACCAGAGAGAACCCAAAGGCATGAAATAATGACACCAGTAGAATGGATTTGAGAATATGAGAGAGAGAAGAAGGAGATTACATAAATGTTCAATTCAAATGGGGAGCCTATGTTCAATGATCCAGAATTATTCGACACCTATGTTGAGAAATTTCCCATTGGGATGAAAAGGAAATCTATCTTTTATGAGCTCCCATATTGGGAGCATCTTAAGATTTCCCACTTACTAGATCCCATGCATATATTTAAAAATGTTTCATCTTCTTTATGGAGGCACATATTATCAAAATAAAGTGACACATTGGTTGTTAGGAGAGATCTTATTTCTTCAAAAAGTAAAGAGAAACATTGGCCAAAAAAAGAAAGTAGAGGAGAGGTCGGTCCCTCTTGGTCTTTCAATCAAGGTGATGTCTCATGGATATTGAATAAATTTGATCTTTCTTTAGAAAATGAATTTATATTGGGTGTGAAGATGTCTTCTTTATAAGGGTCTTCACTACGGTGCAACTTCACTATGGAATACCATTTTTCGGGGTTAAAATTACATGACCATTTGAACCTTTTAGGAGTACGTATGTCAAAAACATGATTTTAGTATTTAATTTATAAATTCATGCCATGGGATCAAATATAATTAATTTTGTATGTGTTTACTTATGTTGGTTGTGGAGCCTGATTATCTTCCTGATCCAGAGGTCTTTTACTTTCAGTTGTGTTTATACCCCATGAAGTATTTACACTCCAGAAGTATATACACTCTTCCATGTGGGGGAGTGCAGAGGGGGGTACCCCCTCTGCAGGGTCCGGGGGGGCTATCCCCCCGGTTGGGGGGTCTGGGGGCAAGCGAGCCCCTGAAGGAAAAATTTCCTTGTAAATGTATATTGTAATTTCATTGTAAATCTGGATTGTTCATTATAAGGTCACAGATCTAACGACAGAGATTATGTTAGGGTTTTTTTTCCCTAGAAGGCAACCCTCTTTTATGAGGGAAATGTATTGCGGCTATGGTTGATGGTGAATATTGTATTCTGAGATAGGAGACTATGAGAGAAAGAAGAGGAAGTTACATCGGGTTTGTTGTAGGATGTATCCCTTCATATGCTGGATAATAATAAAGGAAGGACCTGGNTGGGTGAACCACGTAAATCTGTGTCTCTATTGTATTGTGTATATTTTGTGTTTTGTTTCCGCATTTGTTTTATTTTATTGCTCCGCGGTCTTTCTTTTCTAACAACTTTTTAGTGTCATTATCCTTTGCTCGTGCATGGTTGTGTGAACCATGACTTCCCCCAAGACCTACTACTTGCCATATCTAAATTATTTGCATTTTTACGTTGGATCACATCAAAGGAGATTCATATGGCTAGCATTCCATGGTGGCATCAAGAGATAGATGAGATTGTTTGTATGTTTGAAAAGGAACTGCCAACGAGTTTCATGGACTTGCAGGTTCATCTTCTAATTCACCTAGTAGATGAGGTTGAATTATTCAAAGTGGTCTCATGTCATTGGATATTCTTATTAGAGACGTACATGAAGAAATTGAAATGATTTGTTCGACAAAGGGAAAAATCAGAAGGGTCTATGGCATAGGGGTACATATCATATGATTCTTTCTATTATGCCAGTGAGTACATCAAGCACATCGAAAACACACCAGGTGTGGTGATTTTTGACAACGAAAGGGATGAAGAAAAAAGAGAAGGGGAGCTTTTCCAAACGAATGGAAAAACGTGCTTGATAAAAAGTAAGTGACTTATCGTTTGTCAAATTTCTACATAGTATCTATTCACATTGAACTTCATAATGCATATTTTCATCTGATACATACCATATGTCAGTTTTATTTCATGAATGTGTGTGTGTGTGTACACACACACACACACGTCAGCGAATTCATAAATTGATGCCATCAATAAATTCATTCTTTACAATTCGGAGGCAACATAGTTGTGGGTCGCATTGTATGAATAGAAGAGGAGGAAATGGGACAGTGACATGAAATAATTTAGACGATTGAATGGTAGAAGAATGCCTTATCCTGATCACTTAAAATAAAATATGCCAATAATATGCCCCAACAGTTGGGTTGTTGACCAAGTCGGATAGAAATATGGTGCATCTGGTCATTACCCACGTGCTAAAGAGGATGCACTAAACATAAGGATTGGGTGCAACAACTCGGTAACAATCTCTTTGTGTACAGTTTTAACTTCATAATTCACCTTTGAACTATAACATCTATATTTTATATTTTATTGGTCGACTTATTAGACACATGACACTGTGATTTTTTCACTTTTTTATAGGTGCATTTGTTCCCATCTATGTGGGCATATGGACATCAATTTCACATAGAGGATGTTGATGATGGACGCATGACACAATACTGTGAAGTAGAAGTCGAGTTCGACCAATCTAGTCGTTCTCACCACCGCAATCAAAACCTAATACATGGGAAGTTATTTTATGTTGGAAAGATACAAGAGATCATTCGAGTGGACTTTTCTTCTTTCCAATGTGTTATTTTTAGGTGCAAGTAATGGGACACCTTTGATCAGAATAATGTAAAGGAATATCGTGATGTGGGTTGATATGTATTAACTCTAAAAAGATGTGGGATGAAGCTAAGTAGCCTTATGTTTTCCCAAAACACTACATCCAAGTGTTGTTTTACCCAGATGTGTTGGATAGGGATTGGTGGTTTGTATTAAGACACAGCCCAATATCAAGACATATTTTTTAGAAAAATAGTGTTATCATGTCAGGTGAGGAAGATAATGAGGATGATGGCAAGAGAGAGTGATATGTACATGTTTTGTTTCATCATTAATATTGTTATTGTATCTTTTTATTTTCTTTATTTTGCTAATTATATTGTTTTGTATTCATCTTCTAACAGAGAAAATGTTAAGTTAATTATAGCAAATCTTTGAACAATTTTAGTTGGTTAACAGTCATGTTGATGCATAATGTGTTTGTCTTTCAAATTATTTGTGATTGCATGGAATGATTGATTGAAATAGAATTTTATATTGTTATTTGAAAATATTTATATGTCGTTGCATGTTTAATTATATAAAATTTTAAGAACAATTATCATGATAAAGTCATAAGAATTATTATCATGTTCAAAAAGGCCTCAAGATGTCAGATGTTTGACCCTTTACCAACATGTTATAGAAGCATTGAGACCTAAAAAAGAGCATATTAACAATGGTGTACTTATAATTTTGATGTGTATGGAAGGTGACATTTATCCATTTATTAACAATCCTCTTACCCTTGGACACAATCGAGGACTTGTATAAAGCATTTTTGTTAGTGATATGACTTTAATCCTTATATCTCTTAGGGAAATATTTTTAAGATTTGCATTGTAATTCCTTGCGTGGCCATTTGAGTTGTGAATATTTTAAACCATGCATGAGTTATTTAATTATTTTTTTTAATTTAATATATATGCAACAACATATAATATTTTTATATTTGGCAACATGTTTAGATATTGAATGGTAATATTTAAATTTACATAGTTTCTTATTTATCCTAATAATCTATGTTGATATTAGAAGTAATAATATGGTTGATATGCATGTTTAATAGTACAACATTTTTTATGATATGTTAACATGATGATTCAAAATTTGAGTTTAAGTTCTTGTATTTTGTAGATTTAAAGGTAAGATATTTAACAAATAATGTGGTTTATAATTTAAAAATAAAATTTCTAACATGATTTTGTGATAATTTGGTTTTTAATTGAAGTGTTTGTTAGTTTACATACTTTTATCATTGCTTTTGAAAATATTTATAAAATTATACCCTCAATGTTGAGTAAAACCACAATTAATGAAGTAATTTAAAATTTGATAGCAATCAACTTACGAGAAGATTAATTTGCATCCACAAAATTTTAGGGCCAACAGAATGCTTGTCATTGGAGATCATAACTTTTTATGATAACAATTTTTAGTGTAGACGATTCTATTAAAAAAAGTAATTAGTACAATGGAAAATAACATTTATTCATATGTAATTTGTTATTTGAAAAAGAATTTAGTTAGAATGAATATATATATGAACTATCTATGCAATAAAAAAATGTTTATGGTAATTTTACAATTATAGTTTCAACCATATTGAACTATGTAATTTATAAAAATATCTTTGCATTTTTTATTTAAATTAAGTCTTTATGTTTCATATATATAATTTTGATATAATTTCACCAATACATAATCTATAATAAAGATCATTAAAATAAAAATAAACATCATGATGATAACCATCTAACAACATAAACATCATCTAAAATACACATTCAAATTCGCTAACATCATCTAATTAATTATATATAGCTCTAGCACACATAAATGTCATTAATTAGCTAGCACACAAATCTAATAATCTAACAGGGCATCGTCATTGTGATCACATCTAACAAAACACAAGCATTGTCTAACATCAGCATCGCACACATCTAACAAACATCATTTAATATAAACATCTATCAAGGACATTTAACAAACATATCCAACATGACCTAAAAATGTACACATCGACATCAACATATAAATTAATTAAGTACATAATCATGATCAACAAGAAAAATGCACATCTAATGAACATTGTTATAACATACACATC